>JAJQKJ010002767.1:0-88149 GCA_029574335.1 Rana kukunoris | reverse complement strand
CTTGGAGCGAAAGGGGGGAATTTTGGTGACAAACACTTCCAAAAAAGCCGTACAGCACCTGGTATTCCCAGTCGGTCTCCCATTATGGTAATAACCAGGCCTGACTCTGCTTAGCCTCCGAAATGAGACAAGATTGGGCGCTTTCAGGGTGATGTGGCCATAGGCACACACTATTGATGGCCTCTAGTCTTTTGAAGATAAATTGGGAGCAACCTTGGAGAAAAGGGGAATTTTGGTGGCAAGCACTTCCAAAAAAGCCTACAGCACCTGGTTTTTCCCAGGCTCTCCCATCCAGGTACTAACCAGGCGGACCCTCTGCCTTCAAGCATCCGAGCGCTTTCAAGGTTATGTGGCCATAGGACATAAATTAGCCATGGTCTTTAGTCTTTTGAAGATAAATTGGGAGCAACTTGGGAGAAAAGGGGAATTTTGGTGACAAGCACTTCCAAAAAAGCCTACAGCACCTGGTTTTCCCAGGCGGTCTCCCATCCAGGTACTAACCAGGCGGACCCTGCTTAGCATCCGAGATCAGGCGCTTTCAAGGTTATGTGGCCATAGGCAAAAATTAGCCATGGTCTTTAGTCTTTTGAAGATAAATTGGGAGCAACTTGGGAGAAAAGGGGAATTTTGGTGACAAGCACTTCCAAAAAAGCCTACAGCACCGGGCATTCCCAGGCGGTCTCCCATCCAGGTACTAACCAGGCCCGACCCTGCTTAGCTTCCGAGATCAGGTGAGATCGGGTGCTTTGAGGGTGATTTGGCCATAGGCAAACACTAGTGATGGCCTTTAGTATTTTGAAGATAAATTGGGAGCAACCTTGGAGAAAAGGGGAATTTTGGCGACAAGCACTTCCAACAAAGCCTACAGCACCTGTTATTCCCAGGCGGTCTCCCATCCAGGCAATAACCAGGCCCGACCCTGCTTAATCGCCGAGATTAGACGAGATCGGGCGCTTTTAGGGTGATGTGGCCATAGGAAAAGCACTAGCGATGGCCTTTAGTCTTTTGAAGATAAATTGGGAGCAACTTGGGAGAAACTTGGGAGAAAAGGGGAATTTTGGTGACAAGCACTTACAAAAAAGCCTATAGCACCTGGTATTCCCAGACAGTCTGCCATCCAGGTGCTAACCAGGACCCGACCAGCTTAGCCTCTGACATCAGACGAATCGGGCGCTTTCAAGGTGATGTGACCGTAGGAAAACACTAGCAATGGCCTTTAGTCTTTTGAAGATAAATTGGGAGCAACTTGGGAGAAAAGGGGAATTTTGGTGACAAGCACTTCCAAAAAAGCCTATAGCACCAGGTATTCCCAGGTCGACTCCCATCCAGGTCCTAACCAGGCCCGACCCTGCTTAGCCTCCGAGATCAGACGAGATCAGGCGCTCTCAGAGTGATATGGCCGTAGGCAAACACTAGCAATGGCCTTTAGTCTCTTGAAGATCAATTTAGAGCAACCTTGGAGAAAAGTTGAATTTTGGTGACAAGCACTTCCAAAAAAGCCTACAGCACCTGGTATTCCCAGGCGGTCTCCCATCTAGGTAATAACCAGGCCTGACCCTGCTTAGCCTCTGAAATGAGATGAGATTGGGCGCTTTCAGGGTGATGTGGCCATAGGCACACACTATTGATGGCCTCTAGTCTTTTGAAGATCAATTGGGAGCAACCTTGGAGAAAAGTTGAATTTTGGTGACAAGCACTTCCAAAAAAGCCTACAGCACCTGGTTTTCCCAGGCGGTCTCCCATCCAGGTACTAACCAGGCGGACCCTGCTTAGCATCCGAGATCAGGCGCTTTCAAGGTTATGTGGTCATAGGCAAAAACTAGCCATGGTGTTTAGTCTTTTGAAGATAAATTGGGAGCAACTTGGGAGAAACTTGGGAGAAAAGGGGAATTTTGGTGACAAGCACTTACAAAAAAGCCTACAGCACCTGGTATTCCCAGACAGTCTCCCATCCAGGTGCTAACCAGGCCCGACCCTGCTTAGCCTCTGACATCAGACGAGATCGGGCGCTTTCAAGGTGATGTGACCGTAGGAAAACACTAGCAATGGCCTTTAGTCTTTTGAAGATAAATTGGGAGCAACTTGGGAGAAAAGGGGAATTTTGGTGACAAGCACTTCCAAAAAAGCCTATAGCACCAGGTATTCCCAGGTCGACTCCCATCCAGGTCCTAACCAGGCCCGACCCTGCTTAGCCTCCGAGATCAGACGAGATCAGGCGAGATCAGGCGCTCTCAGAGTGATATGGCCGTAGGCAAACACTAGCAATGGCCTTTAGTCTCTTGAAGATCAATTTAGAGCAACCTTGGAGAAAAGTTGAATTTTGGTGACAAGCACTTCCAAAAAAGCCTACAGCACCTGGTATTCCCAGGCGGTCTCCCATCTAGGTAATAACCAGGCCTGACCCTGCTTAGCCTCTGAAATGAGATGAGATTGGGCGCTTTCAGGGTGATGTGGCCATAGGCACACACTATTGATGGCCTCTAGTCTTTTGAAGATCAATTGGGAGCAACCTTGGAGAAAAGTTGAATTTTGGTGACAAGCACTTCCAAAAAAGCCTACAGCACCTTGTTTTCCCAGGCGGTCTCCCATCCAGGTACTAACCAGGCGGACCCTGCTTAGCATCCGAGATCAGGCGCTTTCAAGGTTATGTGGTCATAGGCAAAAACTAGCCATGGTGTTTAGTCTTTTGAAGATAAATTGGGAGCAACTTGGGAGAAAAGGGGAATTTTGGTGACAAGCACTTCCAAAAAAGCCTACAGCACCGGGCATTCCCAGGCGGTCTCCCATCCAGGTACTAACCAGGCCCAACCCTGTTTAGCCTCCGAGGTCAGATGAGATCGGGTGCTTTCAGGGTGATTTGGCCATAGGCAAACACTAGTGATGGCCATTAGTCTTTTGAAGATAAATTGGGAGCAACCTTGGAGAAAAGGGGAATTTTGGTGACAAGCACTTCCAAAAAAGCCTACAGCACATGGAATTCTGAGGCGGTCTCCCATCCAGGTATTAACCAGTCCCGACCCTACTTAGCCACCGAGATCAGGTGAGATTGGGCGCTTTGAGGTTGATTTTGCCATAGGCAAACACTAGTGATGGCCTTTAGTCTTTTGAAGATAAATTGGGAGCAACCTTGGAGAAAAGGGGAATTTTGGTGACAAGCACTTCCAAAAAAAGCCTACAGCACCTGGTATTCCCAGGCCGTCTCCCATCCAGGTACTAACCAGGCCCAACCCTGCTTAGCCTCCGAGATCAGACGAGATCGGGCGCTTTCAGGGTGATGTGGCCATAGGCAAACACTAGCGGTGGCCATAGGCAAACACTAGCGGTGGCCTTTAGTCTTTTGAAGATAAATTGGGAGCAACCTTGGAGAAAAGGGGAATTTTGGTGACAAGCACTTCTAAAAAAACCTACAGCACCTGATATTCCCAGGCGGTCTCCCATCCAGATACTAACCAGGCCTGAGCCTGCTTAGCCTCCGAGATCAGACGAGATTGGGCGCTTTCAGGGTGATGTGGCCGTAAGCAAACTCTAGCGATGGCCTTTAGTCTCTTGAAGATCAATTGGGAGCAACCTTGGAGAAAAGTAAAATTTTGGTGACAAGCACTTCCAAAAAAGCCTACAGCACCTCGTATTCCCAGGCAGTCTCCCATCCACGTTCTAACCAGGCCGGAGCCTGCTTAGCCTCCGAGATCAGACAAGAACAGGCGCTCTAAGATTGATGTGGCCGTAGGCAAATGCTAGCAATGGCCTTTAGTCTCTTGAAGATCAATTGGGAGCAACCTTGGAGAAAAGTGAAATTTTGGTGACAAGCACTTCCAAAAAGCCTACAGCACCTGGTATTCCCAGGCGGTCTCCCATCCAGGTACTAACCAGGTCCGAGCCTGCTTAGCCTCCGAGATCAGACGAGATCGGGCGCTTTCAGGGTGATGTGGCCATAGGCAAACAGTAGCAATGGCCTTTAGTCTTTTGAAGATAAATTGGGAGCAACCTTGGAGAAAAGTGAAATTTTGGTGACAAGCACTTCCAAAAAAGCCTACAGCACCTGGTATTCCCAGGTGGTCTCCCATCCAGGAAATAACCAGGCCCAAGCCTGCTTAGCCTCCGAGATCAGACAAGATCAGGCGGTCTCAGGTTAATGTAGCCGTAGGCAAACGCTAGCAATGGCCTTTAGTCTCTTGAAGATCAATTGGGAGCAACCTTGGAGAAAAGTGAAATTTTGGTGACAAGCACTTCCAAAAAAGCCTACAGCACCTGGTATTCCCAGGCGGTCTCCCATCCAGGTACTAACCAAGGTCCGAGCCTGCTTAGCCTCCGAGATCAGACAAGATCGGCGCTCTCAGGTGATGTGGCCGTAGGCAAACACTAGCAATGGCCTTTAGTCTCTTGAAGATCAATTTGGAGCAACCTTGGAAAAAGTTGAATTTGGTGACAAGCACTTCCATAATAGCCTACAGCACCTGGTATTCCCAGGCCGTCTCCCATCCAGGTACTAACCAGACCCGACCCTGCTTACCTCCGAGATCAGGCGTGAGAATCGGGCTGGCGCTTTCAGGGTGATTGGCCGTAGTCAAACACCAGTGATGGCCTTTTAGTCTCTTGAAGATCAATTGGGAGCAACCTTGGAGAAAAGTTGAATTTTGGTGACAAGCACTTCCAAAAAAGCAAACAGCACCCGTATTCCCAGGTCTCACATCCAGGTACTAACCAGGCCCGACCCTGCTTAGCCTCCAAGAGCAGACGAGATTAGCGAGCTGGGCGATTTCAGGGGATGTGGCCGTAGGCAAACACAAGCGGTGGCCGTAGACAAACACAAGCGTGGCCGTAGGCAAACACAAGCGATGGCCTTTAGTCTCTTGAAGATCAATTGGGAGCAACCTTGGAGAAAGGGGAATTTTGGTAACAAGCACTTCCAAAAAAGCCTACAGCACCTGGTATTCCCAGGCGTTCTCCCATCCAGGTACTAACCAGGCCTGAACCTGCTTAGCTTCCAAGATCAGACGAAATTGGGTGCTGTCAGGGTGCTGTGGCCATAGGCAAACACCAGTGATGGCCTTTCGTCTCCTGAAGATCAATTGGGAGCAACCTTGGAGAAAAGTTGAATTTTGGTGACAAGCACTTTCAAAATAGACTACAACACCTAGTATTCCCAGGTTGTCTCCCATCCAGGTACTAACCAGGCCCGACCCTGCTTGGCCACCGAGATCAGGCGAGATCGGCCGCTTTCAGGGTGATTTGGCCATAGACAAACACTAGTGATGGCCTTTAGTCTTTTGAAGATAAATTGGGAGCAACCTTGTAGAAAAGGGGAATTTTAGTGACAAGCACTTCCAAAAAAGCCTACAGCACATGGAATTCCCAGGCGGTCTCCCATCCAGGTATTAACCAGTCCCGACCCTGCTTAGCCACCAAGATCAGGCGAGATCGGGCGCTTTGAGGGTGATTTGGCCATAGGCAAACACTAGTGATGGCCTTTAGTCTTTTGAAGATAAATTAGGAGCAACCTTGGAGAAAAGGGGAATTTTGGTAACAAGCACTTCCAAAAAAGCCTACAGCACCTGGTATTCCCAGGCGGTCTCCCATCTAGGTACTAACCAGGCCTGACCCTGCTTAGCCTCCGAGATGAGACGAGATTGGGTGCTTTCAGGGTGATGTGGCGGTAGGCACACACTATCGATGGCCTGTAGTCTTTTGAAGATAAATTGGGAGCAACCTTGGAGAAAAGGGGAATTTTGGTGACAAGCACTTTCAAAAAAGCCTACAGCACCTGGTTTTCCCAGGCGGTTTCTCATCCAGGTACTAACCAGGCGGACCCTGCTTAGCATCCGAGATCAGGCACTTTCAAGGTTATGTGGCCATAGGCAAACACTAGCCATGGTCTTTAGTCTTTTGAAGATAAATTGGGAGCAACTTGGGAGAAAAGGGGAATTTTCGTGACAAGCACTTCCATAAAAGCCTACAGCACCGGGCATTCCCAGGCGGTCTCCCATCCAGGTACTAACCAGACCCGACCCTGCTTAGCCTCCGAGATCAGGTGAGATCGGGCGCTTTGAGGGTGATTTGGCCGTAGTCAAACACCAGTGATGGCCTTTAGTCTCTTGAAGATCAATTGGGAGCAACCTTGGAGAAAAGTTGAATTTTGGTGACAAGCACTTCCAAAAAAGCAAAGAGCACCCGGTATTCCCAGGCGTTCTCACATCCAGGTACTAACCAGGCCCGACCCTGCTTAGCCTCCAAGATCAGACGAGATTGGGCGCTTTCAGGGTGATGTGGCCGTAGGCAAACACAAGCGGTGGCCGTAGGCAAACACAAGCGGTGGCCGTAGGCAAACACAAGCGATGGCCTTTAGTCTCTTGAAGATCAATTGGGAGCAACCTTGGAGAAAAGGGGAATTTTGGTAACAAGCACTTCCAAAAAAGCCTACAGCACCTGGTATTCCCAGGCGGTCTCCCATCTAGGTACTAACCAGGCCTGACCCTGCTTAGCCTCCGAGATGAGATGAGATTGGGTGCTCTCAGGGTGATGTAGCCATAGGCAAACACTAGTGATGGCCTTTAGTCTCTTGAAGATCAATTGGGAGCAACCTTGGAGAAAAGTTGAATTTTGGTGACAAGCACTTTCAAAATAGACTACAACACCTAGTATTCCCAGGTTGTCTCCCATCCAGGTACTAACCAGGCCCGACCCTGCTTGGCCACCGAGATCAGGCGAGATCGGCCGCTTTCAGGGTGATTTGGCCATAGACAAACACTAGTGATGGCCTTTAGTCTTTTGAAGATAAATTGGGAGCAACCTTGTAGAAAAGGGGAATTTTAGTGACAAGCACTTCCAAAAAAGCCTACAGCACATGGAATTCCCAGGCGGTCTCCCATCCAGGTATTAACCAGTCCCGACCCTGCTTAGCCACCAAGATCAGGCGAGATCGGGCGCTTTGAGGGTGATTTGGCCATTGGCAAACACTAGTGATGGCCTTTAGTCTTTTTGAAGATAAATTAGGAGCAACCTTGGAGAAAAGGGAATTTTGGTAACAAGCACTTCCAAAAAAGCCTACAGCACCTGGTATTCCCAGGCGGTCTCCCATCCTAGTACTAACCAGGTAACCAGACCATACCCGCTTAGCCTCCGAGATGAGACGAGATTGGGTGCTTTCAGGGTGATGTGGCGGTAGGCACACACTATCGATGGCCTGTTAGTCTTTTGAAGATAAATTGGGAGCAACCTTGGAGAAAAGGGAATTTTGGTGACAAGCACTTTCAAAAAAGCCTACAGCACCTGGTTTCCCCAGGCTTTCTCTCATCCAGGTAATTACCAGGCGGACCTGCTTAGCATCCGAGATCAGCGCTTTCAAGGTTATGTGGCCATAGGCAAACACTAGCCATGGTCTTTAGTCTTTTGAAGATAAATTGGGAGCAACTTGGGAGAAAAGGGGAATTTTCGTGACAAGCACTTCCATAAAAGCCTACAGCACCGGGCATTCCCAGGCGGTCTCCCATCCAGGTACTAACCAGGCCCGACCCTGCTTAGCCTCCGAGTTCAGACGAGATCGGGTGCTTTGAGGGTGATTTGGCCATAGGCAAACACTAGTGATGGCCTTTAGTCTTTATCTTCAATAAATTGGGAGCAACCTTGGAGAAAAGGGGAATTTTGGTGACAAGCACTTCCAAAAAAATCTACAGCACCTGATATTCCCAGGCGGTCTCCCATCCAGGTACTAACCAGGCCCGAGCCTGCTTAACCTCCGAGATCGGGTGCTTTCAGGATGATGTGGCCGTAGGCAAACACTAGCGATGGCCTTTAGTCTCTTGAAGATCAATTGGGAGCAACCTTGGAGAAAAGTGAAATTTTGGTGACAAGCACTTCCAAAAAAGCCTACAGCACCTCGTATTCCCAGGCGGTCTCCCATCCAGGAACTAACCAGGCCCGAGCCTGCTTAGCCTCCGAGATCAGACAAGATCGGGCGCTCTCAGGTTGTTGTGGCCATAGGCAAACGCTAGCAATGGCCTTTAGTCTCTTGAAGATCAATTCGGAGCAACCTTGCAGAAAAGTTGAATTTTGGTGACAAGCACTTCCAAAATAGCCTACAGCACCTGTAATTCCCAGGCCATCTCCCATCCAGGTACTAACAGACCCGACCCTACCTGCTTAGCCTCCAAGATCAGGTGAGATTGGGCGCTTTCAGGGTGATGTGGCTGTAGGCAAACGCTAGCAATGGCCTTTAGTCTCTTGAAGATCAATTGGGAGCAACCTTGGAGAAAAGTAGAATTTTGGTGACAAGCACTTCCAAAAAAGCAAACAGCACACGGTATTCCCAGGCGTTCTCCCATCCAGGTACTAACCAGGCCCGACCCTGCTTAGCCTCCAAGATCAGACGAGATTGGGCGCTTTCAGGGTGATGTGGCCGTAGGCAAACACAGGCGGTGGCCGTAGGCAAACACAGGCGGTGGCCGTAGGCAAACACAGGCGGTGGCCGTAGGCAAACACAAGCGGTGGCCGTAGGCAAACACAAGTGATGGCCTTTAGTCTCTTGAAGATCAATTGGGAGCAACCTTGGAGAAAAGTGGAATTTTGGTGACAAGCACTTCCAAAAAAGCCTACAGCACCTGGTATTCCCAGGCGGTCTCCCATCTAGGTAATAACCAGGCGGACCCTGCTTAGCATCCGAGATCAGGCGCTTTCAAGGTTATGTGGCCATAGGCAAAAACTAGCCATGGTTTTTAGTCTTTTGAAGATAAATTGGGAGCAACTTGGGAAAAAGGGGGAATTTTGGTGACAAGCACTTCCAAAAAAGCCTACAGCACCGGGCATTCCCAGGCGGTCTCCCATCCAGGTACTAACCAGGCCCAACCCTGCTTAGCCTCCGAGATCAGATGAGATCGGGCACTTTTAGGGTTATTTGGCCATAAGCAAACACTAGTGATGGCCTTTAGTCTTTTGAAGATAAATTGGGAGCAACCTTGGAGAAAAGGGGAGTTTTGGTGACAAGCACTTCCAAAAAAGCCTACAGCACATGGAATTCCCAGGCGGTCTCCCATCCAGGTATTAACCAGTCCCGACCCTGCTTAGCCACCGAGATCAGGTGAGATCGGGCGCTTTGAGGGTGATTGGGCCTTAGGCAAACACTAGTGATGGCCTTTGGTCTTTTGAAGATAAATTGGGAGCAACCTTGGAGAAAAGGGGAATTTTGGTGACAAGCACTTCCAAAAAAGCCTACAGCACCTGGTATTCCCAGGCGATCTCCCATCCAGGTACTAACCAGGCCCAACCCTGCTTAACCTCCGAGATCAGACGAGATCGGGCGCTTTCAGGGTGATGTGGCCATAGGCAAACGCTAGCGATGGCCTTTAGTCTTTTGAACATAAATTGGGAGCAACCTTGGAGAAAAGGGGAATTTTGGTGACAAGCACTTCCAAAAAAACCTACAGCACCTGATATTCCCAGGCGGTTTCCCATCCAGGTACTAACCAGGCCCAAGCCTGCTTAGCCTCCGAGATCAGACGAGATTGGGCGCTTTCAGGGTGATGTGGCCGTAAGCAAACACTAGCGATGGCCTTTAGTCTCTTGAAGATCAATTGGGAGCAACCTTGGAGAAAAGTGAAATTTTGGTGACAAGCACTTCCAAAAAAGCCTTCAGCACCTGGTATTCCCAGGCAGTCTCCCATCCACGTACTAACCAGGCCGGAGCCTGCTTAGCCTCCGAGATCAGACAAGAACGGGCGCTCTCAGGTTGATGTGGCCGTAGGCAAACGCTAGCAATGGCCTTTAGTCTCTTGAAGATCAATTGGGAGCAACCTTGGAGAAAAGTGAAATTTTGGTGACAAGCACTTCCAAAAAGCCTACAGCACCTGGTATTCCCAGGCGGTCTCCCATCCAGGTACTAACCAGGTCCGAGCCTGCTTAGCCTCCGAGATCAGACGCTTTAAGGGTGATGTGGCCATAGGCAAACACTAGCGATGGCCTTTAGTCTTTTGAAGATAAATTGGGAGCAACCTTGGAGAAAAGGGGAATTTTGGTGACAAGCACTTCCAAATAAACCTATAGCACCTGATATTCCCAGGCGGTGTCCCATCCAGGTACTAACCAGGCCCGACCCTGCTTAGCCTCCGAGATCAGACGAATGGGCGCTTTCAGGGTGATGTGGCCATAGGCAAACACCAGCGATGGCCTTTAGTCTCTTGAAGATCAATTGGGAGCAACCTTGGAGAAAAGTGGAATTTTGGTGACAAGCACTTCCAAAAAAGCCAACAGCACCTGGTATTCCCAGGCGGTCTCCCATCCAGGTACTAACCAGGCCCGACCCTGCTTAGCCTCCGAGATCAGACAAGATCGGGCGCTCTCAGGGTGATGTGGCTGTAGGCAAACACTAGCAATGGCCTTTAGTCTCTTGAAGATCAATTCGGAGCAACCTTGGAGAAAAGTTGAATTTTGGTGACAAGCACTTCCAAAATAGCCTACAGCACCTGGTATTCCCAGGCCGTCTCCCATCCAGGTACTAACCAGACCGGACCCTGCTTAGCCTCCGAGATCAGGTGATATAGGGCGCTTTCAGGGTGATTTGGCCGTAGGCAAACACCAGCGATGGCCTTTAGTCTCTTGAAGATCAATTGGGAGCAACCTTGGAGAAAAGTTGAAATTGGGTGACAAGCACTTCCAAAAAAGCAAACAGCACCCGGTATTCCCAGGCGTTCTCCCATCCAGGTACTAACCAGGCCCGACCCTGCTTAGCCTCCAAGATCCGACGAGATTGGGCACTTTCAGAGTGATGTGGCCGTAGGCAAACACAAGCGGTGGCCGTAGGCAAACACAAGCGGTGGCCGTAGGCAAACACAACCGATGGCCTTTAGTCTCTTGAAGATCAATTCGGAGCAACCTTGGAGAAAAGTGGAATTTTGGTGACAAGCACTTCCAAAAAAGCCTACAGCACCTGGTATTCCCAGGCGGTCTCCCATACAGGTACTAACCAGGCCAGGCCTGACCCGGCTTAGCCTCCGAGATCAGATGAGATCAGGTGCTCTCCGGGTGATGTAGCCGTAGGCAAACACTAGTGATGGCCTTTAGTCTCTTGAAGATCAATTGGGAGCAACCTTGGAGAAAAGTTGAATTTTGGTGACAAGCACTTCCAAAATAGACTACAGCACCTGGTATTCCCAGGCGGTCTCCCATCCAGGTACTAACCAGGCCCGACCCTGCTTAGCCTCCAAGATCAGCCGCTTTCAGGGTGATGTGGCCATAGACAAACACTAGCGATGGCCTTTAGTCTTTTGAAGATAAATTGGGAGCAACTTGGGAGAAAAGGGGAATTTTGGTGACAAGCACTTCCAAAAAAGCCTACAGCACCTAGTATTCCCAGGTCATCTCCAATCCAAGTCCTAACCAGGCCCGACCCTGCTTAGCCTCCGAGATCAGACGAGATGAGCCGCTTTCAGGGTGATGTGGCCATAGGCAAACACTAGCGATGGCCTTTAGTCTTTTGAAGATAAAATGGGAGCAACCTTGGAGAAAAGGGGAATTTTGGTGACAAGCACTTCCAAAAAAGCCTACAGCACCTGGTATTCCCAGGCGGTCTCCCATCTAGGTACTAACCAGGCCTGACCCTGCTTAGCCTCCGAGATGAGACGAGATTGGGCACTTTCAGGGTGATGTGGCCGTAGGCACACGCTATTGGTGGCCTTTAGTCTTTTGAAGATAAATTGGGAGCAACCTTGGAGAAAAGGGGAATTTTGGTGACAAGCACTTCCAAAAAAGCGTACAGCACCTGGTTTTCCCAGGCGGTCTCCCATCCAGGTACTAACCAGGCGGACCCTGCTTAGCATCCAAGATCAGGCGCTTTCAAGGTTATGTGGCCATAGGCAAACACTAGCCATGGCCTTTAGTCTTTTGAAGATAAATTGGGAGCAACTTGGGAGAAAAGGGGAATTTTGGTGACAAGCACTTCCAAAAAAGCCTACAGCACCTGGTATTCCCAGGCGGTCTCCCATCCAGGTACTAACCAGGCCCGACCCTGCTTAGCCTCCGAGATCAGACTAGATCGGGCACTTTTAAGGTGATGTGGCCGTACGCAAACACTAGTGATGGCCTTTAGTCTTTTGAAGATACATTTTGGAGCAACTTGGGAGAAAAGGGGAATTTTGGTGACAAGCACCTCCAAAAAAGCCTACAGCACCTGGTATTCCCAGGCGGTCTCCCATCCAGGTACTAACCAGGCCCGACCCTGCTTAGCCTATGAGATCAGACTTGATCGGGTGCTTTCAGGGTGATTTGGCCATAGGCAAACACTAGCGATGGCCTTTAGTCTTTTGAAGATAAATTGGGAGCAACCTTGGAGAAAAGGGGAATTTTGGTAACAAGCACTTCCAAAAAAGCCTACAGCACCTGGTATTCCCAGGCGGTCTCCCATCTAGGTACTAACCAGGCCTGACCTTGCTTAGCCTCCGAGATGAGACGAGATTGGGTGCTTTCAGGGTGATGTGGCCGTAGGCACACACTATCGATGGCCTGTAGTCTTTTGAAGATCAATTGGGAGCAACCTTGGAGAAAAGTGAAATTTTGGTGACAAGCACTTCCAAAAAGCCTACAGCACCTAGTATTCCCAGGTGGTCTCCCATCCAGGAACTAACCAGGCCCGAGCCTGCTTAGCCTCCGAGATCAGACAAGATCAGGCGCTCTCAGGTTGATGTGGCCGTAGGCAAACACTAGCAATGGCCTTTAGTCTCTTGAAGATCAATTGGGAGCAACCTTGGAGAAAAGTGAAATTTTGGTGACAAGCACTTCCAAAAAGCCTACAGCACCTGGTATTCCCAGGCGGTCTCCCATCCAGGTACGAGCCTGCTTAGCCTCCGAGATCAGACAAGATCGGGCGCTTTCAGGGTGATGTGGCCATAAGCAAACACTAGCGATGGCCTTTAGTCTTTTGAAGATAAATTGGGAGCAACCTTGGAGAAAAGGGGAATTTTGGTGACAAGCACTTCCAAATAAACCTATAGCACCTGATATTCAAAGGCGGGGTCCCATCCAGGTACTAACCAGGCTCGACCCTGCTTAGCCTCCGAGATCAGACGAGATTGGGCGCTTTCAGGGTGATGTGGCCGTAGGCAAACACTAGCGATGGCCTTTAGTCTCTTGAAGATCAATTGGGAGCAACCTTGGAGAAAAGTGAAATTTTGGTGACAAGCACTTCCAAAAAGCCTACAGCACCTAGTATTCCCAGGTGGTCTCCCATCCAGGAACTAACCAGGCCCGAGCCTGCTTAGCCTCCAAGATCAGACAAGATCGGGCGCTCTCAGGTTGATGTGGCCGTAGGCAAACGCTAGCAATGGCCTTTAGTCTCTTGAAGATCAATTGGGAGCAACCTTGGAGAAAAGTGAAATTTTGGTGAGAAGCACTTCCAAAAAAGCCTACAGCACCTGGTATTCCCAGGCGGTCTCCCATCCAGGTACTAACCAGGTCCGAGCCTGCTTAGCCTCCGAGATCAGACAAGATCGGGCGCTCTCAGGGTGATGTGGCTGTAGGCAAACACTAGCAATGGCCTTTAGTCTCTTGAAGATCAATTCGGAGCAACCTTGGAGAAAAGTTGAATTTTGGTGACAAGCACTTCCAAAATAGCCTACAGCACCTGGTATTCCCAGGCGATCTCCCATCCAGGTACTAACCAGGCCCGACCCTGCTTAGCCTCCAAGATCAGACGAGATTGGGCGCTTTCAGGGTGATGTGGCCGTAGGCAAACACAAGCGGTGGCCGTAGGCAAACACAAGCGGTGGCCGTAGGCAAACACAAGCGGTGGCCGTAGGCAAACACAAGCGGTGGCCGTAGGCAAACACAAGCGATGGCCTTTAGTCTCTTGAAGATCAATTGGGAGCAACCTTGGAGAAAAGTGGAATTTTGGTGACAAGCACTTCCAAAAAAGCCTACAGCACCTGGTATTCCCAGGCGGTCTCCCATCCAGGTACTAACCAGACCCGACCCTGCTTAGCCTCCAAGATCAGACAAGATCAGCCGCTTTCAGGGTGATGTGGCCATAGGCAAACACTAGCGATGGCCTTTAGTCTTTTGAAGATAAATTGGGAGCAACCTTGGAGAAAAGGGGAATTTTGGTGACAAGCACTTCCAAAAAAGCCTACAGCACCTGGTATTCCCAGGCGGTCTCCCATCCAGGTACTACCAGACCACCCACCTACAGCTGCTTACCTCCGAGATCAGGTGCGATGAGAGAGGGCGCTTTCAGGGTGATTTGGCCGTAGGCAAACACTAGCGATGGCCTTTAGTCTCTTGAAGATCAATTGGGAGCAACCTTGGAGAAAAGTTGAATTTTGGTGAAAAGCACTTCCAAAAAAGCAAACAGCACCTGGTATTCCCAGGCGTTCTCCCATCCAGGTACTAACCAGGCCCGACCCTGCTTAGCCTCCGAGATGAGACGAGATTGGGAACTTTCAGGGTGATGTGGCCGTAGGCACGCACTATTGGTGGCCTTTAGTCTTTTGAAGATAAATTGGGAGCAACCTTGGAGAAAAGGGGAATTTTGGTGACAAGCACTTCCAAAAAAGCCTACAGCACCTGGTTTTCCCAGGTGGTCTCCCATCCAGGTACTAACCAGGCGGACCCTGCTTAGCATCCAAGATCAGGCGCTTTCAAGGTTATGTGGCCATAGGCAAACACACTAGCCATGGCCTTAGTCTCTTTGAAGATAAATTGGGAGCAACTTGGAGAAAAGGGGAATTTTGGTGATAAGCACTTCCAAAAAAGCCTACAGCACCTGGTATTCCCAGGCGGTCTCCCATCCAGGTACTAACCAGGCCCGACCCTGCGTAGCCTCCGAGATCAGACTAGATCGGGCACTTTTAAGGTGATGTGGCCGTACGCAAACACTAGTGATGGCCTTTAGTCTTTTGAAGATACATTTTGGAGCAACTTGGGAGAAAAGGGGAATTTTGGTGACAAGCACCTCCAAAAAAGCCTACAGCACCTGGTATTCCCATGCGGTCTCCCATCCAGGTACTAACCAGGCCCGACCCTGCTTAGCCTACGAGATCAGACGTGATCGGGCGCTTTCAGGGTGATTTGGCCACAGGCAAACACTAGCGATGGCCTTTAGTCTTTTGAAGATAAATTGGGAGCAACCTTGGAGAAAAGGGGAATTTTGGTGACAAGCACTTTTAAAAAAGCCTACAGCACCTGGTATTCCCAGGTGGTCTCCCATCTAGGTACTAACCAGGCCTGACCCTGCTTAGCCTCCGAGATGAGACAAGATTGGGTGCTTTCAGGGTGATGTAGCCGTAGGCACACACTATCGATGGCCTGTAGTCTTTTGAAGATAAATTGGGAGCAACCTTGGAGAAAAGGGGAATTTTGGTGACAAGCACTTTTAAAAAAGCCTACAGCACCTGGTTTTCCCAGGCGGTCTCCCATCCAGGTACTAATCAGGCGGACCCTGCTTAGCCTCCGAGATGAGACGAGATTGAGTGCTTTCAGGGTGATGTGGCCGTAGGCACACACTATTGATGGCCTGTAGTCTTTTGAAGATAAATTGGGAGCAACCTTGGAGAAAAGGGGAATTTTGGTGACAAGCACTTCTAAAAAAGCCTACAGCACATGGAATTCCCAGGCGGTCTCCCATCCAGGTATTAACCAGTCCCGACCCTGCTTAGCCACCGAGATCAGGTGAGATCAGGCGCTTTGATGGTGATTGGGCCTTAGGCAAACACTAGTAATGGCCTTTGGTCTTTTGAAGATAAATTAGGAGCAACCTTGGAGAAAAGGGGAATTTTGGTGACAAGCACTTCCAAAAAAGCCTACAGCACCTGGTATTCCCAGGCGGTCTCCCATCCAGGTACTAACCAGGCCCAACCCTGCTTAGCCTCCGAGATCAGATGAGATCGGGCGCTTTCAGGGTGATGTGGCCATAGCCAAATGCTAGCGATGGCCTTTAGTCTTTTGAAGATAAATTGGGAGCAACCTTGGAGAAAAGGGGAATTTTGGTGACAAGCACTTCCAAAAAAACCTACAGCACCTGATATTCCCAGGCAGTCTCCCATCCAGGTACTAACCAGGCCCGAGCCTGCTTAGCCTCCGAGATCAGACGAGATTGGGCGCTTTCAGGGTGATGTGGCCGTAAGCAAACACTAGCGATGGCCTTTAGTCTCTTGAAGATCAATTGGGAGCAACCTTGGAGAAAAGTGAAATTTTGGTGACAAGCACTTCCAAAAAAGCCTACAGCACCTGGTATTCCCAGGCAGTCTCCCATCCACGTACTAACCAGGCCGGAGCCTGCTTAGCCTCCAAGATCAGACAAGAACGGGCGCTCTCAGGTTGATGTGGCCGTAGGCAAACGCTAGCAATGGCCTTTAGTCTCTTGAAGATCAATTGGGAGCAACCTTGGAGAAAAGTGAAATTTTGGTGACAAGCACTTCCAAAAAAGCCTACAGCACCTGGTATTCCCAGGCGGTCTCCCATCCAGGTACTAACCACGTCCGAGCCTGCTTAGCCTCCGAGATCAGACAAGATCGGGCGCTCTCAGGTTGATGTGGCCGTAGGCAAACACTATCAATGGCCTTTAGTATCTTGAAGATCAATTGGGAGCAACCTTGGAGAAAAGTGAAATTTTGGTGACAAGCACTTCCAAAAAGCCTACAGCACCTGGTATTCCCAGGCGGTCTCCCATCGAGGTACGAGCCTGCTTAGCCTCCGAGATCAGACAAGATCGGGCGCTTTCAGGGTGATGTGGCCATAGGCAAACACTAGCGATGGCCTTTAGTCTTTTGAAGATAAATTGGGAGCACCCTTGGAGAAAAGGGGAATTTTGCTGACAAGCACTTCCAAAAAAACCAACAGCACCTGATATTCCCAGGCGGTCTCCCATCCAGGTACAAACCATGCTCGACCCTGCTTAGCCTCCGAGATCAGACGAGATTGGGCGCTTTCAGGGTGATGTGGCCGTAGGCAAACACTAGCGATGGCCTTTAGTCTCTTGAAGATCAATTGGGAGCAACCTTGGAGAAAAGTGAAATTTTGGTGACAAGCACTTCCAAAAAAGCCTACAGCACCTGGTATTCCTAGGCGGTCTCCCATCCAGGTACTAACCAGGTCCGAGCCTGCTTAGCCTCCGAGATCAGACAAGATCGGACGCTCTCAGGGTGATGTGGCTGTAGGGAAACACTAGCAATGGCCTTTAGTCTCTTGAAGATCAATTGGGAGCAACCTTGGAGAAAAGTTGAATTTTGGTGACAAGCACTTCCAAAATAGCCTACAGCACCTGGTATTCCCAGGCAGTCTCCCATCCAGGTACTAACCAGACCGGACCCTGCTTAGCCTGCGAGATCAGGTGAGATAGGGCGCTTTCAGGGTGATTTGGCCGTAGGCAAACACCAGTGATGGCCTTTAGTCTCTTGAAGATCAATTGGGAGCAACCTTGGAGAAAAGTTGAATTTTGGTGACAAGCACTTCCAAAAAAGCAAACAGCACCTGGTATTCCCAGGCGTTCTCCCATCCAGGTACTAACCAGGCCCGACCCTGCTTAGCCTCCAAGATCAGACGAGATTGGGCGCTTTCAGGGTGATGTGGCCGTAGGCAAACACAAGCGGTGGCCGTAGGCAAACACAAGCGGTGGCCGTAGGCAAACACAAGCGGTGGCCGTAGGCAAACACAAGCGATGGCCTTTAGTCTCTTGAAGATCAATTCGGAGCAACCTTGGAGAAAAGAGGAATTTTGGTGACAAGCACTTCCAAAAAAGCCTACAGCGCCTGGTATTCCCAGGCGGTCTCCCATCCAGGTACTAACCAGGCCTGACCCTGCTTAGCCTCCGAGATCAGATGAGATCAGGTGCTCTCAGGGTGATGTAGCCGTAGGCAAACACTAGTGATGGTCTTTAGTCTCTTGAAGATCAATTGGGAGCAACCTTGGAGAAAAGTTGAATTTTGGTGACAAGCACTTCCAAAATAGACTACAGCACCTGGTATTCCCAGGCGGTCTCCCATTCAGGTACTAACCAGGCCCGACCCTGCTTAGCCTCCGAGATCAGACGAGATCAGCCGCTTTCAGGGTGATGTGGCCATAGGCAAACACTAGCGATGGCCTTTAGTCTTTTGAAGATAAATTGGGAGCAACTTGGGAGAAAAGGGGAATTTTGGTGACAAGCACTTACAAAAAAGCCTACAGCACCTAGTATTCCCAGTCATCTCCAATCCAAGTCCTAACCAGCCCGACCCTGCTTAGCCTCCGAGATCAGACGAGATCAGCCGCTTTCAGGGTGATGTGGCCATAGGCAAACACTAGCGATGGCCTTTAGTCTTTTGAAGATAAATTGGGAGCAACCTTGGAGAAAAGGGGAATTTTGGTGACAAGCACTTCCAAAAAAGCATACAGCACCTGGTATTCCCAGGCGGTCTCCCATCTAGGTACTAATCAGACCTGACCCTGCTTAGCCTCCGAGATGAGACGAGATTTGGCACTTTCAGGGTGATGTGGCCGTAGGCACACTCTATTGGTGGCCTTTAGTCTTTTGAAGATAAATTGGGAGCAACCTTGGAGAAAAGGGGAATTTTGGTGACAAGCACTTCCAAAAAAGCGTACAGCACCTGGTTTTCCCAGGCGGTCTCCCATCCAGGTACTAACCAGGCGGACCCTGCTTAGCCCTCTGATCAGGCGCTTTCAAGGTTATGTGGCCATAGGCAAACGCTATAGCCATGGCTTTTAGTCTCTTGAAGATAATTGGGAGCAACTTGGAGAAAAAGGGAATTTTGGTGACAAGCACTTCCAAAAAAGCCTACAGCACCTGGTATTCCCAGGCGGTCTCCCATCCAGGTACTAACCAGCCCCAGCCCTGCTTAGCCTCCAAGATCAGACTAGATGGGCACTTTCAGGGTGATGTGGCCGTACGCAAACACTAGTGATATGGCCTTTAGTCTTTTGAAGATACATTTTGGAGCAACTTGGGAGAAAAGGGGAATTTTGGTGACAAGCACTTCCAAAAAAGCCTACAGCACACTGGTATTCCCAGGCGGTCTCCCTCCATCCAGGTACTAACCAGGCCAGACCCTGCTTAGCCTCCGAATCAGACGAGATCGGGCGCTTTCAGGGTGATTTGGCCATAGGCAAACACTAGCGATGGCCTTTAGTCTTTTGAAGATAAATTGGGAGCAACCTTGGAGAAAAGGGAATTTTGGTAACAAGCACTTCCAAAAAGCCTACAGCACCTGGTATTCCCAGGCGGTCTCCCATCTAGGTACTAACCAGGCCTGACCCTGCTTTAGCCTCACGAATGAGACGAGATTGGGTGCTTTCAGGGTGATGTGGCCGTAGGCAAACACTATGATGGCCTTTAGTCTTTTGAAGATAAATTGGGAGCAACTTGGAGAAAAGGGGAATTTTGGTGACAAGCACTTCCAAAAAGCCTACAGCACCTGGTTTCCCAGGCGGTCTCCCATCCAGGTACTAACCAGGCCCACCCTGCTTAGCCTCCAAGATCAGAGAGATCGCTTTCAGGGTTATGTGGCCATAGCAAACACTAGCGATGGCCTTTAGTCTTTTGAAGATAAATTGGGAGCAACCTTGGAGAAAAGAGGAATTTTGGTGACAAGCACTTCCAAAAAAGCCTACAGCACCTGCTATTCCCAGGCGGTCTCCCATCCAGGTACTAACCAGGCCCGACCCTGCTTAGCCTCCGAGATCAGACGAGATTGGGCGCTTTCAAGGTGATGTGGCCGTAGGCAAACACTAGCGATGGCCTTTAGTCTTTGAAGATCAATTGGGAGCAACTTGGAGAAAAGTGGAATTTTGGTGACAAGCACTTCCAAAAAAACTTCAGCACCTGGTATTCCCAGCGTCTCCCATCCAGGTACTAACCAGGCCCGAGCCTGCTTAGCCTCCGAGATCAGGGTGCTTTTCAGGTGATGTGGCCGTAGGCAAACACTAGCGATGGCCTTTAGTCTCTTGAAGATCAATTGGGAGCAACCTTGGAGAAAGTGAAATTTTGGTGACAAGCACTTCCAAAAAGCCTACAGCACCTGGTATTCCCAGGCGGTCTCCCATCCAGGTACTAAAACCAGGCTCAAGCTGCTTAGCCTCCGAGATCAGACAAGATCGGGCGCTCTCAGGTTGATGTGGCCATAGGCAAACCTAGCAATGGCCTTTAGTCTCTTGAAGATGAATTGGGAGCAACCTTGGAGAAAAGTGAAATTTGTGGTGACAAGCACTTCCAAAAAAGCTACAGCACCTGGTATTCCCAGGCGGTCCCCCATCCAGGTACTAACCAGGCCGAGCCTGCTTAGCCTCCGAGATCAGACAAGATCGGGCGCTCTCAGGGTGATGTGGCCATAGGCAAACACTAGCAATGGCCTTTAGTCTCTTGAAGATCAATTCGGAGCAACCTTGGAGAAAAGTTGAATTTTGGTGACCATCTACCCATCCAGGTACTAACCAGACCCGACCCTGCTTAGCCTCCGAGATCAGGTGAGATCGGGCGCTTTCAGGGTGATGTGGCCGTAGGCAAACACTAGCAATAGCCTTTAGTCTCTTGAAGATCAATTGGAGCAACCTTGGAGAAAAGGGAATTTTGGTGACAAGCACTTCCAAAAAAGCCTACAGCACCTGTATTCCCAGGTCATCTCCATCCAAGTCCTAACCAGGCCTCGACCCTGCTTAGCCTCTGAGATCAGACGAGATCAGCCGCTTTCAGGGTGATGTGGCCATAGGCAAACACTAGCGATGGCCTTTAGTCTTTTGAAGATAAATTGGGAGCAACCTTGGAGAAAAGGGGAATTTTGGTGACAAGCACTTCCAAAAAAGCATACAGCACCTGGTATTCCCAGGCGGTCTCCCATCTAGGTACTAATCAGGCCTGACCCTGCTTAGCCTCCAAGATGAGACGAGATTTGGCACTTTCAGGGTGATGTGGCCGTAGGCACACTCTATTGGTGGCCTTTAGTCTTTTGAAGATAAATTGGAGCAACCTTGGAGAAAAGGGAATTTTGGTGACAAGCACTTCCAAAAAAGCCTACAGCACCTGGTATTTTCCAGGCGGTCTCCCATCCAGGTACTAACCAGGCGACCCGCTTAGCACCCAAGATCAGGCGCTTTCAAGGTTATGTGGCCATAGGCAAACCTAGCCATGGCCTTTAGTCTTTTGAAGATAAATTGGGAGCAACCTTGGAGAAAAGGGGAATTTTGGTGACAAGCACTTCCAAAAAAGCCTACAGCACCTGGTATTCCCAGGCGGTCTCCCATCCAGGTACTAACCAGCCCCACCCTGCTTAGCCTCCGAGATCAGACTAGATCGGGCACTTAAGGTGATGTGGCCGTAGGCAAACACTAGTGATGGCCTTTAGTCTTTTGAAGCTAAATTGGGAGCAACTTGGGAGAAAGGGGGAATTTTGGGGACAAGCCCTTGCAAAAAAGCCTACAGCACCTGGTATTCCCAGGCGGTCTCCCATCCAGGTACTAACCAGGCCCGACCCTGCTTAGCCTCCGAGATCAGACGAGATCGGGCGCTTTCAAGGTGATGTGGCCATAGGCAAACACTAGCGATGGCCTTTAGTCTCCTGAAGATCAATTGGGAGCAACCTTGGAGAAAAGTGGATTTTTTGATGACAAGCACTTCCAAAAAAGCCTACAGCACCTGGTATTCCCAGGCGGTCTCCCATCCAGGTACTAACAAGGCCTGACCCTGCTTAGCCTCCGAGATCAGACTAGATTGGGCGCTTTCAGGGTGATGTGGCCGTAGGCAAACACCAGCGATGGCCTTTAGTCTCTTGAAGATCAATTGGGAGCAACCTTGGAGAAAAGTGGAATTTTGGTGACAAGCACTTCCAAAAAAGCCAACAGCACCTGGTTTTCCCAGGCGGTCTCCCATCCAGGTACTAACCAGGCGGACGCCTGCTTAGCATCCAAGATCAGACGCTTTCAAGGTTATGTGGCCATAGGCAAACACTAGCCATGGTCTTTAGTCTTTTGAAGATAAATTGGGGGCAACTTGGGAGAAAGGGGGAAGTTTGGGGACAAGCCCATGCAAAAAAGCCTACAGCACCAGGTATTCCCAGGCGGTCTCCCATCCAGGTACTAACCAGGCCCGACCCTGCTTAGCCTCCGAGATCAGACGAGATCGGGCACTTTTCAGGTGATGTGGCCGTACGCAAACACTAGTGATGGCCTTTAGTCTTTTGAAGATAAATTGGGGGCAACTTGGGAGAAAGGGGGAATTTTGGGGACAAGCACTTCCAAAAAACCTACAGCACCTGGTATTCCCAGGCGGTCTCCCATCCAGGTACTAACCAGGCCCGAGCCTGCTTAGCCTCCGAGATCGGGTGCTTTCAGGGTGATTGTGGCCGTAGGCAAACACTAGCGATGGCCTTTAGTCTTGAAGATCAATTGGGAGCAACCTTGGAGAAAAGTAAATTTTGGTGACAAGCACTTCCAAAAAACCTACAGCACCTGGTATTCCCAGGCGGTTCTCCCATCCAGGTACTAACCAGGCCCGAGCCTGCTTAGCCTCCGAGATCAGACAAGATCGGGCGCCTTCAGGTTGATGTGGCATAGGCAAACGCTAGCGATGGCCTTTAGTCTCTTGAAGATCAATTGGGAGCAACCTTGGAGAAAAGTGAAATTTTGGTGACAAGCACTTCCAAAAAAGCCTACAGCACCTGGTATTCCCAGGCGGTCTCCCATCCAGGTACTAACCAGGCCCGAACCTGCTTAGCCTCCGAGATCAGGCGCTCTCAGGGTGATGTGGCCGTAGGCAAACACCAGCGATGGCCTTTAGTCTCTTGAAGATCAATTGGGAGCAACCTTGGAGAAAAGTTGAATTTTGGTGACAAGCACTTCCAAAAAAGCCTACAGCACCTGGTATTCCCAGGCGGTCTCCCATCCAGGTACTAACCAGACCCGACCCTGCTTAGCCTCCGAGATCAGATGAGATCGGGCGCTTTCAGGGTGATGTGGCCGTAGGCAAACACAAGCGATGGCCTTTAGTCTCTTGAAGATCAATTGGGAGCAACCTTGGAGAAAAGTGGAATTTTGGTGACAAGCACTTCCAAAAAAAGCCTACAGCACCTGGTATTCCCAGGTGGTCTCCCATCCAGGTACTAACCAGGCGGACCCTGCTTAGCATCCGAGATCAGATGCTTTTTCAAGGTGATGTGGCCATAGGCAAACACTAGCCATGGTTTTTAGTCTTTTGAAGATCAATTGGGAGCAACTTGGGAGAAAAGGGGAATTTTGGTGACAAGCACTTCCAAAAAAGCCTACAGCACCTGGTATTCCCAGGCGGTCTCCCATCCAGGTACTAACCAGGCCCGACCCTGCTTAGCCTCCGAGATCAGACGA
Source organism: Rana kukunoris (assembly GCA_029574335.1). Classification (NCBI taxonomy): domain Eukaryota; kingdom Metazoa; phylum Chordata; class Amphibia; order Anura; family Ranidae; genus Rana; species Rana kukunoris. Next base: position 64,851 of record JAJQKJ010002767.1, on the reverse strand, counting down.
GATCGGGCGCTTTCAAGGTGATGTGGCCGTAGGCAAACACTAGTGATGGCCTTTAGTCTTTTGGAGCTAAATTGGGGGCAACTTGGGAGAAAAGGGGAATTTTGGGGACAAGCACTTGCAAAAAAGCCTACAGCACCTGGTATTCCCAGGCGGTCTCCCATCCAGGTACTAACCAGGCCGCCCGAGCCTGCTTAGCCTCCGAGATCGGGTGCTTTCAGGGTGATGTGGCCGTAGGCAAACACAAGCGATGGCCTTTAGTCTCTTGAAGATCAATTGGGAGCAACCTTGGAGAAAAGTGAAATTTTGGTGACAAGCACTTCCAAAAAAAGCCTACAGCACCTGGTATTCCCAGGCGGTCTCCCATCCAGGTACTAACCAGGTCCGAGCCTGCTTAGCCTCCGAGATCAGACAAGATCGGGCGCTCTCAGGGTGATGTGGCCGTAGGCAAACACTAGCAATGGCCTTTAGTCTCTTGAAGATCAATTCGGAGCAACCTTGGAGAAAAGTTGAATTTTGGTGACAAGCACTTCCAAAAAAGCCTACAGCACCTGGTATTCCCAGGCGATCTCCCATCCAGGTACTAACCAGGCCCGACCCTGCTTAGCCTCCGAGATCAGATGAGATCGGGCGCTTTCAGGGTGATGTGGCCGTAGGCAAACACCAGCAATGGCCTTTAGTCTCTTGAAGATCAATTGGGAGCAACCTTGGAGAAAAGTGGAATTTTGGTGACAAGCACTTCCAAAAAAGCAAACAGCACCTGGTATTCCCAGGCGGTCTCCCATCCAGGTACTAACCAGGCCCGACCCTGCTTAGCCTCCAAGATCAGACGAGATTGGGCGCTTTCAGGGTGATGTGGCCATAGGCAAACACAAGCGGTGGCCGTAGGCAAGCACAAGCGATGGCCGTAAGCAAACACCAGTGATGGCCTTTCGTCTCTTGAAGATAAATTGGGAGCAACCTGGGAGAAAAGGGGAATTTTGGTGACAAGCACTTACAAAAAAGCCTACAGCACCTGGTATTCCCAGGCAGTCTCCCATCCAGGTGCTAACCAGGCCCGACCCTGCTTAGCCTCCGAAATCAGACGAGATCAGGCGCTCTCAGGGTGATGTGGCCGTAGGCAAACACTAGTGATGGCCTTTAGTCTCTTGAAGATCAATTGGGAGCAACCTTGGAGAAAAGTGGAATTTTGGTGACAAGCACTTCCAAAAAAGACTACAGCACCTGGTATTCCCAGGCGGTCTCCCATCCAGGTACTAACCAGGCCCGACCCTGCTTAGCCTCCGAGATCAGACGAGATCAGGCGCTTTCAGGGTGATGTGGCCATAGGCAAACACTAGTGATGGCCTTTAGTCTTTTGAAGATAAATTGGGAGCAACTTGGGAGAAAAGGGGAATTTTGGTGACAAGCACTTCCAAAAAAGCCTACAGCACCTGGTATTCCCAGGCGGTCTCCCATCCAAGTACTAACAAGGCCTGACCCTGCTTAGCCTCCGAGATCAGACGAGATCGGACGCTTTCAGGGTCATGTGGCCATAGGCAAACACTAGCGATGGCCTTTAGTCTTTTGAAGATAAATTGGGAGCAACCTTGGAGAAAAGGGGAATTTTGGTGACAAGCACTTCCAAAAAAGCCTACAGCACCTGGTATTCCCAGGCGGTCTCCCATCCAGGTACTAACCAGGCCCGACCCTGCTTAGCCTCCGAGATCAGACAAGATTGGCGCTTTCAGGGTGATGTGGCCGTAGGCACACACAAGAGATGGCCTTTAGTCTCTTGAAGATCAATTGGGAGCAACCTTGGAGAAAAGGGGAATTTTGGTGACAAGCACTTCCAAAAAAGCGTACAGCACCTGGTTTCCCAGGCGGTCTCCCATCCAGGTACTAACCAGGCGGACCCTGCTTAGCACCCGAGATCAGGCGCTTTCAAGGTTATGTGGCCATAGGCAAACGCTAGCCATGGCTTTTAGTCTTTTGAAGATAAATTGGGAGCAACTTGGGAGAAAAGGGGAATTTTGGTGACAAGCACTTCCAAAAAAGCCTACAGCACCTGGTATTCCCAGGCGGTCTCCCATCCAGGTACTAACCAGCCCCAGCCCTGCTTAGCCTCCAAGATCAGACTAGATTGGGCACTTTAAGGTGATGTGGCCGTAGGCAAACACTAGTGATGGCCTTTAGTCTTTTGAAGATACATTTTGGAGCAACTTGGGAGAAAGGGGGAATTTTGGGGACAAGCCCTTCCAAAAAAGCCTACAGCACCTGGTATTCCCAGGCGGTCTCCCATCCAGGTACTAACCAGGCCAGACCCTGCTTAGCCTACGAGATCAGACGTGATCGGGCGCTTTCAGGGTGATGTGGCCATAGGCAAACACTAGCGATGGCCTTTAGTCTTTTGAAGATAAATTGGAGCAACCTTGGAGAAAAGGGGAATTTTGGTGACAAGCACTTCCAAAAAAGCCTACAGCACCTGGTATTCCCAGGCGGTCTCCCATCCAGGTACTAACCAGGCCCGAGCCTGCTTAGCCTCCGAGATCAGACAAGATCGGGCGCTCTCAGGGTGATGTGGCCATAGGCAAACGCTAGCAATGGCCTTTAGTCTCTTGAAGATGAATTGGGAGCAACCTTGGAGAAAAGTGAAATTGTGGTGACAAGCACTTCCAAAAAAGTCTACAGCACCTGGTATTCCCAGGCGGTCCCCCATTCAGGTACTAACCAGGTCCGAGCCTGCTTAGCCTCCGAGATCAGACAAGATCGGGCGCCCTCAGGGTGATGTGGCCGTAGGCAAACACAAGCGATGGCCTTTAGTCTCTTGAAGATCAATTCGGAGCAACCTTGCAGAAAAGTTGAATTTTGGTGACAAGCACTTCCAAAATAGCCTACAGAACCTGGTATTCCCAGGCCATCTCCCATCCAGGTACTAACCAGACCCGACCCTGCTTAGCCTCCGAGATCAGGTGAGATCGGGCGCTTTCAGGGTGATGTGGCCGTAGGCAAACACTAGCAATAGCCTTTAGTCTCTTGAAGATTAATTGGGAGCAACCTTGGAGAAAAGTTGAATTTTGGTGACAAGCACTTTCAAAAAAGCCTACAGCACCTGGTTTTCCCAGGTGGTCTCCCATCCAGGTACTAACCAGGCGGACCCTGCTTAGCATCCGAGATCAGATGCTTTCAAGGTTATGTGGCCATAGGCAAACACTAGCCATGGTTTTTAGTCTTTTGAAGATAAATTGGGAGCAACTTGGGAGAAAAGGGGAATTTTGGTGACAAGCACTTCCAAAAAAGCCTACAGCACGTGGGCATTCCCAGGCGGTCTCCCATCCAGGTACTAACCAGGCCCGACTCTGCTTAGCCTCCGAGTTTCAGACGAGATCGGGCACTTTTAAGGTGATGTGGCCGTACGCAAACACTAGTGATGGCCTTTAGTCTTTTGAAGATAAATTGGGAGCAACTTGGGAGAAAAGGGGAATTTTGGTGACAAGCACTTCCAAAAAAACCTACAGCACCTGATATTCCCAGGCGGTCTCCCATCCAGGTACTAACCAGGCCCGAGCCTGCTTAGCCTCCGAGATCGGGTGCTTTCAGGGTGATGTGGCCGTAGGCAAACACTAGCGATGGCTTTTAGTCTCTTGAAGATCAATTGGGAGCAACCTTGGAGAAAAGTGAAATTTTGGTGACAAGCACTTCCAAAAAAGCCTACAGCACCTGGTATTCCCAGGCGGTCTCCCATCCAGGAACTAACCAGGTCCCGAGCCTGCTTAGCCTCCGAGATCAGACAAGATCTGGGCGCCCTCAGGGTGATGTGGCCGTAGGCAAACACTAGCAATGGCCTTTAGTCTCTTGAAGATCAATTCGGAACAACCTTGCAGAAACGTTGAATTTTGGTGACAAGCACTTCCAAAATAGCCTACAGCACATGGTATTCCCAGGCCATCTCCCATCCAGGTACTAACCAGACCCGACCCTGCTTAGCCTCCGAGATCAGATGAGATCGGGCGCTTTCAGGGTGATGTGGCCGTAGGCAAACACAAGCAATGGCCTTTAGTCTCTTGAAGATCAATTGGGAGCAACCTTGGAGAAAAGTTGAATTTTGGTGACAAGCACTTCCAAAAAAGCAAACAGCACCTGGTATTCCCAGGCGTTCTCCCATCCAGGTACTAACCAGGCCCGACCCTGCTTAGCCTCCAAGATCAGACGAGATTGGGCGCTTTCAGGGTGATGTGGCCATAGGCAAACACAAGCGGTGGCCGTAGGCAAACACAAGCGGTGGCCGTAGGCAAACACAAGCGATGGCCTTTAGTCTCTTGAAGATCAATTCGGAGCAACCTTGGAGAAAAGTGGAATTTTGGTGACAAGCACTTCCAAAAAAGCCTACAGCGCCTGGTATTCCCAGGCGGTCTCCCATCCAGGTACTAACCAGGCCTGACCCTGCTTAGCCTCCGAGATCAGATGAGATCAGGTGCTCTCAGGGTGATGTAGCCGTAGGCAAACACTAGTGATGGTCTTTAGTCTCTTGAAGATCAATTGGGAGCAACCTTGGAGAAAAGTTGAATTTTGGTGACAAGCACTTCCAAAATAGACTACAGCACCTGGTATTCCCAGGCGGTCTCCCATTCAGGTACTAACCAGGCCCGACCCTGCTTAGCCTCCGAGATCAGACGAGATCAGCCGCTTTCAGGGTGATGTGGCCATAGGCAAACACTAGCGATGGCCTTTAGTCTTTTGAAGATAAATTGGGAGCAACTTGGGAGAAAAGGGGAATTTTGGTGACAAGCACTTACAAAAAAGCCTACAGCACCTAGTATTCCCAAGTCATCTCCAATCCAAGTCCTAACCAGGCCCGACCCTGCTTAGCCTCCGAGATCAGACGAGATCAGCCGCTTTCAGGGTGATGTGGCCATAGGCAAACACTAGCGATGGCCTTTAGTCTTTTGAAGATAAATTGGGAGCAACCTTGGAGAAAAGGGGAATTTTGGTGACAAGCACTTCCAAAAAAGCATACAGCACCTGGTATTCCCAGGCGGTCTCCCATCTAGGTACTAATCAGACCTGACCCTGCTTAGCCTCCGAGATGAGACGAGATTTGGCACTTTCAGGGTGATGTGGCCGTAGGCACACTCTATTGGTGGCCTTTAGTCTTTTGAAGATAAATTGGGAGCAACCTTGGAGAAAAGGGGAATTTTGGTGACAAGCACTTCCAAAAAAAGCGTACAGCACCTGGTTTTCCCAGGCGGTCTCCCATCCAGGTACTAACCAGGCGGACCCTGCTTAGCACCCAAGATCAGGCGCTTTCAAGGTTATGTGGCCATAGGCAAACGCTAGCCATGGCTTTTAGTCTTTTGGAGCTAAATTGGGGGCAACTTGGGAGAAAGGGGGAATTTTGGGGACAAGCCCTTGCAAAAAAAGCCTACAGCACCTGGTATTCCCAGGCGGTCTCCCATCCAGGTACTAACCAGCCCCAGCCCTGCTTAGCCTCCAAGATCAGACTAGATTGGGCACTTTTAGGTGATGTGGCCGTACGCAAACACTAGTGATGGCCTTTAGTCTTTTGAAGATACATTTTGGAGCAACTTGGGAGAAAAGGGGAATTTTGGTGACAAGCACCTCCAAAAAATCCTACAGCACCTGGTATTCCCAGGCGGTCTCCCATCCAGGTACTAACCAGGCCAGACCCTGCTTAGCCTACGAGATCAGACGTGATCGGGCGCTTTCAGGGTGATTTGGCCATAGGCAAACACTAGCGATGGCCTTTAGTCTTTTGAAGATAAATTGGGAGCAACCTTGGAGAAAAGGGGAATTTTGGTAACAAGCACTTCCAAAAAAGCCTACAGCACCTGGTATTCCCAGGCGGTCTCCCATCCAGGAACTAACCAGGCCCGAGCCTGCTTAGCCTCCGAGATCAGACAAGATCGGGCGCTCTCAGGTTGTTGTGGCCATAGGCAAACGCTAGCAATGGCCTTTAGTCTCTCGAAGATGAATTGGGAGCAACCTTGGAGAAAAGTGAAATTGTGGTGACAAGCACTTCCAAAAAAGTCTACAGCACCTGGTATTCCCAGGCGGTCCCCCATTCAGGTACTAACCAGGTCCAAGCCTGCTTAGCCTCCGAGATCAGACAAGATCGGGCGCCCTCAGGGTGATGTGGCCGTAGGCAAACACAAGCGATGGCCTTTAGTCTCTTGAAGATCAATTCGGAGCAACCTTGCAGAAAAGTTGAATTTTGGTGACAAGCACTTCCAAAATAGCCTACAGAACCTGGTATTCCCAGGCCATCTCCCATCCAGGTACTAACCAGACCCGACCCTGCTTAGCCTCCGAGATCAGGTGAGATCGGGCGCTTTCAGGGTGATGTGGCCGTAGGCAAACACTAGCAATAGCCTTTAGTCTCTTGAAGATTAATTGGGAGCAACCTTGGAGAAAAGTTGAATTTTGGTGACAAGCACTTTCAAAAAAGCCTACAGCACCTGGTTTTCCCAGGTGGTCTCCCATCCAGGTACTAACCAGGCGGACCCTGCTTAGCATCCGAGATCAGATGCTTTCAAGGTTATGTGGCCATAGGCAAACACTAGCCATGGTTTTTAGTCTTTTGAAGATAAATTGGGAGCAACTTGGGAGAAAAGGGGAATTTTGGTGACAAGCACTTCCAAAAAAGCCTACAGCACCGGGCATTCCCAGGCGGTCTCCCATCCAGGTACTAACCAGGCCCGACTCTGCTTAGCCTCCGAGTTCAGACGAGATCGGGCACTTTTAAGGTGATGTGGCCGTACGCAAACACTAGTGATGGCCTTTAGTCTTTTGAAGATAAATTGGGAGCAACTTGGGAGAAAAGGGGAATTTTGGTGACAAGCACTTCCAAAAAAACCTACAGCACCTGATATTCCCAGGCGGTCTCCCATCCAGGTACTAACCAGGCCCGAGCCTGCTTAGCCTCCGAGATCAGACGAGATCAGCCGCTTTCAGGGTGATGTGGCCATAGGCAAACACTAGCGATGGCCTTTAGTCTTTTGAAGATAAATTGGGAGCAACCTTGGAGAAAAGGGGAATTTTGGTGACAAGCACTTCCAAAAAAGCATACAGCACCTGGTATTCCCAGGCGGTCTCCCATCTAGGTACTAATCAGACCTGACCCTGCTTAGCCTCCGAGATGAGACGAGATTTGGCACTTTCAGGGTGATGTGGCCGTAGGCACACTCTATTGGTGGCCTTTAGTCTTTTGAAGATAAATTGGGAGCAACCTTGGAGAAAAGGGGAATTTTGGTGACAAGCACTTCCAAAAAAGCGTACAGCACCTGGTTTTCCCAGGCGGTCTCCCATCCAGGTACTAACCAGGCGGACCCTGCTTAGCACCCAAGATCAGGCGCTTTCAAGGTTATGTGGCCATAGGCAAACGCTAGCCATGGCTTTTAGTCTTTTGAAGATAAATTGGGAGCAACTTGGGAGAAAAGGGGAATTTTGGTGACAAGCACTTCCAAAAAAGCCTACAGCACCTGGTATTCCCAGGCGGTCTCCCATCCAGGTACTAACCAGCCCCAGCCCTGCTTAGCCTCCAAGATCAGACTAGATTGGGCACTTTTAAGGTGATGTGGCCGTACGCAAACACTAGTGATGGCCTTTAGTCTTTTGAAGATACATTTTGGAGCAACTTGGGAGAAAAGGGGAATTTTGGTGACAAGCACCTCCAAAAAATCCTACAGCACCTGGTATTCCCAGGCGGTCTCCCATCCAGGTACTAACCAGGCCAGACCCTGCTTAGCCTACGAGATCAGACGTGATCGGGCGCTTTCAGGGTGATTTGGCCATAGGCAAACACTAGCGATGGCCTTTAGTCTTTTGAAGATAAATTGGGAGCAACCTTGGAGAAAAGGGGAATTTTGGTAACAAGCACTTCCAAAAAAGCCTACAGCACCTGGTATTCCCAGGCGGTCTCCCATCTAGGTACTAACCAGGCCTGACCCTGCTTAGCCTCCGAGATGAGACGAGATTGGGTGCTTTCAGGGTGATGTGGCCGTAGGCACACACTATCGATGGCCTGTAGTCTTTTGAAGATAAATTGGGAGCAACCTTGGAGAAAAGGGGAATTTTGGTGACAAGCACTTTCAAAAAAGCCTACAGCACCTGGTTTTCCCAGGCGGTCTCCCATCCAGGTACTAACCAGGCGGACCCTGCTTAGCATCCAAGATCAGACGCTTTCAAGGTTATGTGGCCATAGGCAAACACTAGCCATGGTTTTTAGTCTTTTGAAGATAAATTGGGAGCAACTTGGGAGAAAAGGGGAATTTTGGTGACAAGCACTTCCAAAAAAGCCTACAGCACCGGGCATTCCCAGGTGGTCTCCCATCCAGGTACTAACCAGGCCCGACTCTGCTTAGCCTCCGAGTTCAGACGAGATCGGGCACTTTTAAGGTGATGTGGCCGTACGCAAACACTAGTGATGGCCTTTAGTCTTTGGAAGATAAATTGGGAGCAACTTGGGAGAAAAGGGGAATTTTGGTGACAAGCACTTCCAAAAAAACCTTCAGCACCTGATATTCCCAGGCGGTCTCCCATCCAGGTACTAACCAGGCCCGAGCCTGCTTAGCCTCCGAGATCGGGTGCTTTCAGGGTGATGTGGCCGTAGGCAAACACTAGCGATGGCTTTTAGTCTCTTGAAGATCAATTGGGAGCAACCTTGGAGAAAAGTGAAATTTTGGTGACAAGCACTTCCAAAAAAGCCTACAGCACCTGGTATTCCCAGGCGGTCTCCCATCCAGGAACTAACCAGGCCCAAGCCTGCTTAGCCTCCGAGATCAGACAAGATCGGGCGCTCTCAGGTTGTTGTGGCCATAGGCAAACGCTAGCAATGGCCTTTAGTCTCTTGAAGATGAATTGGGAGCAACCTTGGAGAAAAGTGAAATTGTGGTGACAAGCACTTCCAAAAAAGTCTACAGCACCTGGTATTCCCAGGCGGTCCCCCATTCAGGTACTAACCAGGTCCGAGCCTGCTTAGCCTCCGAGATCAGACAAGATCGGGCGCCCTCAGGGTGATGTGGCCTTAGGCAAACACAAGCAATGGCCTTTAGTCTCTTGAAGATCAATTCGGAGCAACCTTGCAGAAAAGTTGAATTTTGGTGACCATCTCCCATCCAGGTACTAACCAGACCCGACCCTGCTTAGCCTCCGAGATCAGGTGAGATCGGGCGCTTTCAGGGTGATGTGGCCGTAGGCAAACACTAGCAATAGCCTTTAGTCTCTTGAAGATTAATTGGGAGCAACCTTGGAGAAAAGTTGAATTTTGGTGACAAGCACTTTCAAAAAAGCCTACAGCACCTGGTTTTCCCAGGTGGTCTCCCATCCAGGTACTAACCAGGCGGACCCTGCTTAGCATCCGAGATCAGATGCTTTCAAGGTTATGTGGCCATAGGCAAACACTAGCCATGGTTTTTAGTCTTTTGAAGATAAATTGGGAGCAACTTGGGAGAAAAGGGGAATTTTGGTGACAAGCACTTCCAAAAAAGCCTACAGCACCGGGCATTCCCAGGCGGTCTCCCATCCAGGTACTAACCAGGCCCGACTCTGCTTAGCCTCCGAGTTCAGACGAGATCGGGCACTTTTAAGGTGATGTGGCCGTACGCAAACACTAGTGATGGCCTTTAGTCTTTTGAAGATAAATTGGGAGCAACTTGGGAGAAAAGGGGAATTTTGGTGACAAGCACTTCCAAAAAAACCTACAGCACCTGATATTCCCAGGCGGTCTCCCATCCAGGTACTAACCAGGCCCGAGCCTGCTTAGCCTCCGAGATCGGGTGCTTTCAGGGTGATGTGGCCGTAGGCAAACACTAGCGATGGCTTTTAGTCTCTTGAAGATCAATTGGGAGCAACCTTGGAGAAAAGTGAAATTTTGGTGACAAGCACTTCCAAAAAAGCCTACAGCACCTGGTATTCCCAGGCGGTCTCCCATCCAGGAACTAACCAGGTCCGAGCCTGCTTAGCCTCCGAGATCAGACAAGATCGGGCGCCCTCAGGGTGATGTGGCCGTAGGCAAACACTAGCAATGGCCTTTAGTCTCTTGAAGATCAATTCGGAACAACCTTGCAGAAACGTTGAATTTTGGTGACAAGCACTTCCAAAATAGCCTACAGCACATGGTATTCCCAGGCCATCTCCCATCCAGGTACTAACCAGACCCGACCCTGCTTAGCCTCCGAGATCAGGTGAGATCGGGCGCTTTCAGGGTGATGTGGCCGTAGGCAAACACTAGCAATAGCCTTTAGTCTCTTGAAGATCAATTGGGAGCAACCTTGGAGAAAAGTTGAATTTTGGTGACAAGCACTTCCAAAAAAGCAAACAGCACCTGGTATTCCCAGGCGTTCTCCCATCCAGGTACTAACCAGGCCCGACCCTGCTTAGCCTCCAAGATCAGACGAGATTGGGCGCTTTCAGGGTGATGTGGCCATAGGCAAACACAAGCGGTGGCCGTAGGCAAACACAAGCGGTGGCCGTAGGCAAACACAAGCGATGGCCTTTAGTCTCTTGAAGATCAATTCGGAGCAACCTTGGAGAAAAGTGGAATTTTGGTGACAAGCACTTCCAAAAAAGCCTACAGCGCCTGGTATTCCCAGGCGGTCTCCCATCCAGGTACTAACCAGGCCTGACCCTGCTTAGCCTCTGAGAATCAGATGAGATCAGGTGCTCTCAGGGTAATGTAGCCGTAGGCAAACACTAGTGATGGCCTTTAGTCTCTTGAAGATCAATTGGAGGCAACCTTGGAGAAAAGTTGAATTTTGGTGACAAGCACTTCCAAAATAGACTACAGCACCTGGTATTCCCAGGCGGTCTCCCATTCAGGTACTAACCAGGCCCGACCCTGCTTAGCCTCCGAGATCAGACGAGATCAGCCGCTTTCAGCATGATGTGGCCATAGGCAAACACTAGCGATGGCCTTTAGTCTTTTGAAGATAAATTGGGAGCAACTTGGGAGAAAAGGGGAATTTTGGTGACAAGCACTTACAAAAAAGCCTACAGCACCTAGTATTCCCAGGTCATCTCCAATCCAAGTCCTAACCAGGCCCGACCCTGCTTAGCCTCCGAGATCAGCCGCTTTCAGGGTGATGTGGCCATAGGCAAACACTAGCGATGGCCTTTAGTCTTTTGAAGATAAATTGGGAGCAACCTTGGAGAAAAGGGGAATTTTGGTGACAAGCACTTCCAAAAAAGCATACAGCACCTGGTATTCCCAGGCGGTCTCCCATCTAGGTACTAATCAGGCCTGACCCTGCTTAGCCTCCGAGATGAGACGAGATTGGGCACTTTCAGGGTGATGTGGCCGTAGGCACACACTATTGGTGGCCTTTAGTCTTTTGAAGATAAATTGGGAGCAACCTTGGAGAAAAGGGGAATTTTGGTGACAAGCACTTCCAAAAAAGCGTACAGCACCTGGTTTTCCCAGGCGGTCTCCCATCCAGGTATTAACCAGGCGGACCCTGCTTAGCACCCAAGATCAGGCGCTTTCAAGGTTATGTGGCCATAGGCAAACGCTAGCCATGGCCTTTAGTCTTTTGAAGATAAATTGGGAGCAACTTGGGAGAAAAGGGGAATTTTGGTGACAAGCACTTCCAAAAAAGCCTACAGCACCTGGTATTCCCAGGCGGTCTCCCATCCAGGTACTTACCAGCCCCAACTCTGCTTAGCCTCCGAGATCAGACTAGATCGGGCACTTTTAAGGTGATGTGGCCGTACGCAAACACTAGTGATGGCCTTTAGTCTTTTGAAGATACATTTTGGAGCAACTTGGGAGAAAAGGGGAATTTTGGTGACAAGCACCTCCAAAAAATCCTACAGCACCTGGTATTCCCAGGCGGTCTCCCATCCAGGTACTAACCGGGCCCGACCCTGCTTAGCCTACGAGATCAGACGTGATCGGGCGCTTTCAGGGTGATTTGGCCATAGGCAAACACTAGCGATGGCCTTTAGTCTTTTGAAGATAAATTGGGAGCAACCTTGGAGAAAAGGGGAATTTTGGTAACAAGCACTTCCAAAAAAGCCTACAGCACCTGGTATTCCCAGGCGGTCTCCCATCTAGGTACTAACCAGGCCTGACCCTGCTTAGCCTCCGAGATGAGACGAGATTGGGTGCTTTCAGGGTGATGTGGCCGTAGGCACACACTATCGATGGCCTGTAGTCTTTTGAAGATAAATTGGGAGCAACCTTGGAGAAAAGGGGAATTTTGGTGACAAGCACTTTCAAAAAAGCCTACGGCACCTGGTTTTCACAGGCGGTCTCCCATCCAGGTACTAACCAGGCGGACCCTGCTTAGCATCCAAGATCAGACGTTTTCAAGGTTATGTGGCCATAGGCAAACACTAGCCATGGTTTTTAGTCTTTTGAAGATAAATTGGGAGCAACTTGGGAGAAAAGGGGAATTTTGGTGACAAGCACTTCCAAAAAAGCCTACAGCACCGGGCATTCCCAGGCGGTCTCCCATCCAGGTACTAACCAGGCCCGACTCTGCTTAGCCTCCGAGTTCAGACGAGATCGGGCACTTTTAAGGTGATGTGGCCGTACGCAAACACTAGTGATGGCCTTTAGTCTTTTGAAGATAAATTGGGAGCAACTTGGGAGAAAAGGGGAATTTTGGTGACAAGCACTTCCAAAAAAACCTACAGCACCTGATATTCCCAGGCGGTCTCCCATCCAGGTACTAACCAGGCCCGAGCCTGCTTAGCCTCCGAGATCGGGTGCTTTCAGGGTGATGTGGCCGTAGGCAAACACTAGCGATGGCTTTTAGTCTCTTGAAGATCAATTGGGAGCAACCTTGGAGAAAAGTGAAATTTTGGTGACAAGCACTTCCAAAAAAGCCTACAGCACCTGGTATTCCCAGGCGGTCTCCCATCCAGGAACTAACCAGGCCCGAGCCTGCTTAGCCTCCGAGATCAGACAAGATCGGGCGCTCTCAGGTTGTTGTGGCCATAGGCAAACGCTAGCAATGGCCTTTAGTCTCTTGAAGATGAATTGGGAGCAACCTTGGAGAAAAGTGAAATTGTGGTGACAAGCACTTCCAAAAAGGTCTACAGCACCTGGTATTCCCAGGCGGTCTCCCATTCAGGTACTAACCAGGTCCGAGCCTGGTTAGCCTCCGAGATCAGACAAGATCGGGTGCCCTCAGGGTGATGTGGCCGTAGGCAAACACTAGCAATGGCCTTTAGTCTCTTGAAGATCAATTCGGAGCAACCTTGCAGAAATGTTGAATTTTGGTGACAAGCACTTCCAAAATAGCCTACAGCACCTGGTATTCCCAGGCCATCTCCCATCCAGGTACTAACCAGACCCGACCCTGCTCAGCCTCCGAGATCAGGTGAGATCGGGCGCTTTCAGGGTGATGTGGTCGTAGGCAAACACTAGCAATAGCCTTTAGTCTCTTGAAGATTAATTGGGAGCAACCTTGGAGAAAAGTTGAATTTTGGTGACAAGCACTTCCAAAAAAGCAAACAGCACCTGGTATTCCCCGGCGTTCTCCCATCCAGGTACTAACCAGGCCCGACCCTGCTTAGCCTCCAAGATCAGACGAGATTGGGCGCTTTCAGGGTGATGTGGCCGTAGGCAAACACAGGCGGTGGCCGTAGGCAAACACAGGCGGTGGCCGTAGGCAAACACAGGCGGTGGCCGTAGGCAAACACAAGCGATGGCCTTTAGTCTCTTGAAGATCAATTGGGAGCAACCTTGGAGAAAAGGGGAATTTTGGTAACAAGCACTTCCAAAAAAGCCTACAGCACCTGGTATTCCCAGGCGGTCTCCCATCTAGGTACTAACCAGGCCTGACCCTGCTTAGCCTCCGAGATGAGACGAGATTGGGTGCTTTCAGGGTGATGTGGCCGTAGGCACACACTATTGATGGCCTGTAGTCTTTTGAAGATAAATTGGGAGCAACCTTGGAGAAAAGGGGAATTTTGGTGACAAGCACTTTCAAAAAAGCCTACAGCACCTGGTTTTCACAGGCAGTCTCCCATCCAAGTATTAACCAGGCGGACCCTGCTTAGCATCCGAGATCAGACACTTTCAAGGTTATGTGGCCATAGGCAAACACTAGCCATGGTTTTTAGTCTTTTGAAGATAAATTGGGAGCAACTTGGGAGAAAAGGGGAATTTTGGTGACAAGCACTTCCAAAAAAGCCTACAGCACCGGGCATTCCCAGGCGGTCTCCCATCCAGGTACTAACCAGGCCCGACTCTGCTTAGCCTCCGAGTTCAGACGAGATCGGGCAGTTTTAAGGTGATGTGGCCGTACGCAAACACTAGTGATGGCCTTTAGTCTTTTGAAGATAAATTGGGAGCAACTTGGGAGAAAAGGGGAATTTTGGTGACAAGCACTTCCAAAAAAACCTACAGCACCTGATATTCCCAGGCGGTCTCCCATCCAGGTACTAACCAGGCCCGAGCCTGCTTAGCCTCCGAGATCGGGTGCTTTCAGGGTGATGTGGCCGTAGGCAAACACTAGCGATGGCTTTTAGTCTCTTGAAGATCAATTGGGAGCAACCTTGGAGAAAAGTGAAATTTTGGTGACAAGCACTTCCAAAAAAGCCTACAGCACCTGGTATTCCCAGGCGGTCTCCCATCCAGGAACTAACCAGGCCCGAGCCTGCTTAGCCTCCGAGATCAGACAAGTTCGGGCGCTCTCAGGTTGTTGTGGCCATAGGCAAACGCTAGCAAAGGCCTTTAGTCTCTTGAAGATGAATTGGGAGCAACCTTGGAGAAAAGTGAAATTGTGGTGACAAGCACTTCCAAAGAAGTCTACAGCACCTGGTATTCCCAGGCGGTCTCCCATTCAGGTACTAACCAGGTCCGAGCCTGCTTAGCCTCCGAGATCAGACAAGATCGGGCGCCCTCAGGGTGATGTGGCCGTAGGCAAACACTAGCAATGGCCTTTAGTCTCTTGAAGATCAATTCGGAGCAACCTTGCAGAAAAGTTGAATTTTGGTGACAAGCACTTCCAAAATAGCCTACAGCACCTGGTATTCCCAGGCCATCTCCCATCCAGGTACTAACCAGACCCGACCCTGCTCAGCCTCCGAGATCAGGTGAGATTGGGCGCTTTCAGGGTGATGTGGCTGTAGGCAAACACTAGCAATAGCCTTTAGTCTCTTGAAGATTAATTGGGAGCAACCTTGGAGAAAAGTTGAATTTTGGTGACAAGCACTTCCAAAAAAGCAAACAGCACCTGGTATTCCCAGGCGTTCTCCCATCCAGGTACTAACCAGGCCCGACCCTGCTTAGCCTCCCAGATCAGACGAGATTGGGCGCTTTCAGGGTGATGTGGCCGTAGGCAAACACAGGCGGTGGCCGTAGGCAAACACAGGCGGTGGCCGTAGGCAAACACAAGCGATGGCCTTTAGTCTCTTGAAGATCAATTGGGAGCAACCTTGGAGAAAAGGGGAATTTTGGTAACAAGCACTTCCAAAAAAGCCTACAGCACCTGGTATTTCCAGGCGGTCTCCCATCTAGGTACTAACCAGGCCTGACCCTGCTTAGCCTCCGAGATGAGACGAGATTGGGTGCTTTCAGGGTGATGTGGCCGTAGGCACACACTATCGATGGCCTGTAGTCTTTTGAAGATAAATTGGGAGCAACCTTGGAGAAAAGGGGAATTTTGGTGACAAGCACTTTCAAAAAAGCCTACAGCACCTGGTTTTCCCAGGCGGTCTCCCATCCAAGTATTAACCAGGCGGACCCTGCTTAGCATCTGAGATCAGATGCTTTCAAGGTTATGTGGCCATAGGCAAACACTAGCCATGGTTTTTAGTCTTTTGAAGATAAATTGGGAGCAACTTGGGAGAAAAGGGGAATTTTGGTGACAAGCACTTCCAAAAAAGCCTACAGCACCGGGCATTCCCAGGCGGTTCTCCCATCCAGGTACTAACCAGGCCCGACTCTGCTTAGCCTCCGAGTTCAGACGAGATCGGGCACTTTTAAGGTGATGTGGCCGTACGCAAACACTAGTGATGGCCTTTAGTCTTTTGAAGATAAATTGGGAGCAACTTGGGAGAAAAGGGGAATTTTGGTGACAAGTGTAACGGCTACCCAAGTAGGGAGAGGGTATCAGCCGCTGACGACGTCCTTTTCCCTGGCAAGTTGCTATATAAGTAAGTCCAGTATAAGCCCATCCACGAGATCCAGAGGGAGAGTTAGGTCCAGTTGTAAGAGGCACAGAATAAATCCCATTGCATTCCCTTCCATAAACGAGACAGGCTACGTTTGAAGGGTCCAGTAGACTAACTTTAATGGTACATTTCTTGGTTTATATCTTAGTTACAAACTTGTGAATAATCAAGGAACAATGGAACTCTCCGCCCCCTCCCTCCACAGGGGGGGCCTCAAGTTAGACACACTGTCACCAGGCTAAAGAAGCCACATTCCTTTCTCAAATACAATTCAATCACAGATAATCCCCTCCGTAGCTAAACATTTTGGCTCCGCAAAGCCTGACAGTTCTTCTGAACATAAGTGACATGCTATTTCAATACAACTGGCCGGATACTGCTAATTTGGAATACAATATACAATCTCTTAAGGATAAACACAGGTCTTTCACACACACAATAGATCAATTAACCTTTGGGAATAGAGAGGTGAATTAGCATACTAAAGAGAGGTTTCCAGAGACAGGCTGATTCAGTTCTAATCTACATCTTTACAGACAGAGGATGTTCACACCTCATAATATACCACTGCATGATTATTATAGATGTACAGGCAGAATACATAGTTCCGTTACAACAAGCACTTCCAAAAAAACCTACAGCACCTGATATTCCCAGGCGGTCTCCCATCCAGGTACTAACCAGGCCCGAGCCTGCTTAGCCTCCGAGATCGGGTGCTTTCAGGGTGATGTGGCCGTAGGCAAACACTAGCGATGGCTTTTAGTCTCTTGAAGATCAATTGGGAGCAACCTTGGAGAAAAGTGAAATTTTGGTGACAAGCACTTCCAAAAAAGCCTACAGCACCTGGTATTCCCAGGCGGTCTCCCATCCAGGAACTAACCAGGCCCGAGCCTGCTTAGCCTCCGAGATCAGACAAGTTCGGGCGCTCTCAGGTTGTTGTGGCCATAGGCAAACGCTAGCAAAGGCCTTTAGTCTCTTGAAGATGAATTGGGAGCAACCTTGGAGAAAAGTGAAATTGTGGTGACAAGCACTTCCAAAGAAGTCTACAGCACCTGGTATTCCCAGGCGGTCTCCCATTCAGGTACTAACCAGGTCCGAGCCTGCTTAGCCTCCGAGATCAGACAAGATCGGGCGCCCTCAGGGTGATGTGGCCGTAGGCAAACACTAGCAATGGCCTTTAGTCTCTTGAAGATCAATTCGGAGCAACCTTGCAGAAAAGTTGAATTTTGGTGACAAGCACTTCCAAAATAGCCTACAGCACCTGGTATTCCCAGGCCATCTCCCATCCAGGTACTAACCAGACCCGACCCTGCTCAGCCTCCGAGATCAGGTGAGATTGGGCGCTTTCAGGGTGATGTGGCTGTAGGCAAACACTAGCAATAGCCTTTAGTCTCTTGAAGATTAATTGGGAGCAACCTTGGAGAAAAGTTGAATTTTGGTGACAAGCACTTCCAAAAAAGCAAACAGCACCTGGTATTCCCAGGCGTTCTCCCATCCAGGTACTAACCAGGCCCGACCCTGCTTAGCCTCCCAGATCAGACGAGATTGGGCGCTTTCAGGGTGATGTGGCCGTAGGCAAACACAGGCGGTGGCCGTAGGCAAACACAGGCGGTGGCCGTAGGCAAACACAGGCGGTGGCCGTAGGCAAACACAAGCGATGGCCTTTAGTCTCTTGAAGATCAATTGGGAGCAACCTTGGAGAAAAGGGGAATTTTGGTAACAAGCACTTCCAAAAAAGCCTACAGCACCTGGTATTCCCAGGCGGTCTCCCATCTAGGTACTAACCAGGCCTGACCCTGCTTAGCCTCCGAGATGAGACGAGATTGGGTGCTTTCAGGGTGATGTGGCCGTAGGCACACACTATCGATGGCCTGTAGTCTTTTGAAGATAAATTGGGAGCAACCTTGGAGAAAAGGGGAATTTTGGTGACAAGCACTTTCAAAAAAGCCTACAGCACCTGGTTTTCCCAGGCGGTCTCCCATCCAAGTATTAACCAGGCGGACCCTGCTTAGCATCTGAGATCAGATGCTTTCAAGGTTATGTGGCCATAGGCAAACACTAGCCATGGTTTTTAGTCTTTTGAAGATAAATTGGGAGCAACTTGGGAGAAAAGGGGAATTTTGGTGACAAGCACTTCCAAAAAAGCCTACAGCACCGGGCATTCCCAGGCGGTCTCCCATCCAGGTACTAACCAGGCCCGACTCTGCTTAGCCTCCGAGTTCAGACGAGATCGGGCACTTTTAAGGTGATGTGGCCGTACGCAAACACTAGTGATGGCCTTTAGTCTTTTGAAGATAAATTGGGAGCAACTTGGGAGAAAAGGGGAATTTTGGTGACAAGTGTAACGGCTACCCAAGTAGGGAGAGGGTATCAGCCGCTGACGACGTCCTTTTCCCTGGCAAGTTGCTATATAAGTAAGTCCAGTATAAGCCCATCCACGAGATCCAGAGGGAGAGTTAGGTCCAGTTGTAAGAGGCACAGAATAAATCCCATTGCATTCCCTTCCATAAACGAGACAGGCTACGTTTGAAGGGTCCAGTAGACTAACTTTAATGGTACATTTCTTGGTTTATATCTTAGTTACAAACTTGTGAATAATCAAGGAACAATGGAACTCTCCGCCCCCTCCCTCCACAGGGGGGGCCTCAAGTTAGACACACTGTCACCAGGCTAAAGAAGCCACATTCCTTTCTCAAATACAATTCAATCACAGATAATCCCCTCCGTAGCTAAACATTTTGGCTCCGCAAAGCCTGACAGTTCTTCTGAACATAAGTGACATGCTATTTCAATACAACTGGCCGGATACTGCTAATTTGGAATACAATATACAATCTCTTAAGGATAAACACAGGTCTTTCACACACACAATAGATCAATTAACCTTTGGGAATAGAGAGGTGAATTAGCATACTAAAGAGAGGTTTCCAGAGACAGGCTGATTCAGTTCTAATCTACATCTTTACAGACAGAGGATGTTCACACCTCATAATATACCACTGCATGATTATTATAGATGTACAGGCAGAACACATAGTTCCGTTACACTGCTCCCCTTTTGTGGAACACTCCGGCAGACCCGGATTGATCCTTTTCGGGTCAACTTGGGGATGTCCGGTCTGTTGTTAGGGTATAAGTTCCGTTTGCCTGGACAGTCCATCGGCATTGCCATTAAATCTGCCAGGTCGGTAGCTGATGGTGAAGGTGAATAATGGAATTCAGTTCTGGAACAGTCACTTGCTTTGCTCTCTCAATGGCTCCCAGGACCTGTTGCTGATGCTCTTGGGAGAGATAAGGCACCACCTGAGCGCAAATCCCATTTAACCTTCTGACAATTTCAGCCTGTTTGTGCATTTCAATGTTCAAGCCACGGGACATCTCATAATACATGACGTAGTGTCGTTGCATCTCCGATTTCTCACTGGCCAACTTGTCACATTCCCATTTTAGACTGTGATATTGGGCCGGATCTACAGTACATGTCGGGGAAGGTAGTCTTACCCGGGTCTCAGCAGCAAGCAAGTTGGTTCCAGCAACGCAGGTTGGGGCACAGTTAGTCACTGTGTAGGCTTCAGCGGGGCACATCGGGGCGTACGCAGAAACAAGGGGGGCCAAATCATTCCCCAGTAGGACATCTGCTGGCAAATCCTTCATCACCCCCACTTTCACATGTCCCGAACCAACCCCCCAATCCAGATGAACCCGGGCAACGGGTAGCCGGAAGACGGTGCCTCCTGCTACTCTTACGGCTACGGTGTCTCCGGTGTGCTGGCTCTCTGGGATGAGTTTCTTCTGTAGCAGTGTCATCGTGGCCCCCGTATCGCGTAACCCGTTGGCTGCCTTTCCATTGACCCAGACAGTCTGCCTGTGTTGCTGCCTGTTGTCCTGATTAGCTGCTTGTATCGGATCTGCCTCATGCAGAACACCCCAATGTTCTACCTCCCCAACGCCGTGGGCCGCAGGCATGGATGTGTGGGGGTTCCCCCTTTCTGGCTGTCTCCATGACTGTGACTGCCTGGGTACATTTAATGAACAGTCTGACTTTTTGTGCCCTGGTTGCTTTTGAATCAGAGCGATAGTAGCCTCGGTATCTCTTAGGCCTTGTGCTACTTGTCCATTCACCCGTACCTCCTGACGGTGATGCTGACGGTTATCTGGAGAGGCCGCTTGTATTGGGTCTGCCTCATACAAAATTCCCAGACATTCCTCAGGGCCCACCTCAGTCTCTAGGCAGTGGGCCGCAGAGGGCTGTGATGGAGTGACCTCTGTGTTGGGTGTTGGGCGTCTCCAGTTGTTATTTGTAGCTCTCAAAGGACAAAAACGAGCAATATGTCCCGTGTTGCTGCAGTGATGGCACGTCACCCTAGACGAATCCCGGGGGTAGTTGTTAGGCCCCTGAGGACGTGGTGGTCCTGGTGGGACTGGAGCGCGAAACTCTGGGCGTGGGGTGTCGGTTGGAGTACACGGTTCTACCTTATGAGCCAGGCGTGTAGTACCCTGGCTTACTTTCCTTGTTTCCGTGTACTCATCTGCTAGCCGCGCCGCCTCGTTTAAGTTAGCGGGACGGCGATCTCGTACCCAGTCCTGTATGTCTGCGGCCAGGTCTTGGAAGAAATGTTCCATTAGGAATAGCTGCAATACTTTCTTCCCGGTGTTGGCCTTGCACCCTTGGACCCAATGGGATGCCACCCTTTGTAACTGGTTGGCCCATTCCATGTGGGAGTCCACAGCCTTCTTCTTGGATTCCCGGAAGCGGCGGCGGTAGGTTTCTGGAGTTACGGCATATCGGGTTAACATCGCCTTTTTCACTTGCTGATATTGTAAAATATCCTCTGGAGCAAGAGCCCGAAAAGCTTCATTGGCTTTGCCCGACAATTTTCCAGACAAAATAGTGACCCATTGGTCTGGTGGTACCTGGTGTAGTGAGCACTGCCTCTCAAAATCCGCCAAATATCCATCTATTTCCTCCTCACTTTCTACAAAAGCTTTAAATGCAGTGAACGGTATTTTCTTTCCTGTAGCAGCGGGTGGGGAAGTAGGAGCTGCGTGTGTAATGGGCTGTCTAGCTCTTACCAGTTCCAGTTCTTGTCCCCTCTTGGTTTGAATCTCTTCTCTTGCTTCCCGGAACAGCTGGTTTATTAGTTCCGTGGACGTTTCTGGATACAAGGATAATCTCCGCTGTACAATATCCGTAATTACATCTTCCTCACTGACAGGTGCTAGGGGCTCCGCTCCTTCCATGGATACATCCATTTGGTCCAGCTCCAGCAGGTCACCTATCAGCTCCCTCCGTGGTCTGTTACTGGCACTCCTACCACGACTCTCCAATAAATCTTTTAGTGTGGTTCTTTTCAGCCTGGCATACTGAGACTCCATTCAGAACTTGCTCCTTGGATAAAAGGACCATCCCACCGCTGCCAACCAATGTAACGGCTACCCAAGTAGGGAGAGGGTATCAGCCGCTGACGACGTCCTTTTCCCTGGCAAGTTGCTATATAAGTAAGTCCAGTATAAGCCCATCCACGAGATCCAGAGGGAGAGTTAGGTCCAGTTGTAAGAGGCACAGAATAAATCCCATTGCATTCCCTTCCATAAACGAGACAGGCTACGTTTGAAGGGTCCAGTAGACTAACTTTAATGGTACATTTCTTGGTTTATATCTTAGTTACAAACTTGTGAATAATCAAGGAACAATGGAACTCTCCGCCCCCTCCCTCCACAGGGGGGGCCTCAAGTTAGACACACTGTCACCAGGCTAAAGAAGCCACATTCCTTTCTCAAATACAATTCAATCACAGATAATCCCCTCCGTAGCTAAACATTTTGGCTCCGCAAAGCCTGACAGTTCTTCTGAACATAAGTGACATGCTATTTCAATACAACTGGCCGGATACTGCTAATTTGGAATACAATATACAATCTCTTAAGGATAAACACAGGTCTTTCACACACACAATAGATCAATTAACCTTTGGGAATAGAGAGGTGAATTAGCATACTAAAGAGAGGTTTCCAGAGACAGGCTGATTCAGTTCTAATCTACATCTTTACAGACAGAGGATGTTCACACCTCATAATATACCACTGCATGATTATTATAGATGTACAGGCAGAATACATAGTTCCGTTACAACAAGCACTTCCAAAAAAACCTACAGCACCTGATATTCCCAGGCGGTCTCCCATCCAGGTACTAACCAGGCCCGAGCCTGCTTAGCCTCCGAGATCGGGTGCTTTCAGGGTGATGTGGCCGTAGGCAAACACTAGCGATGGCTTTTAGTCTCTTGAAGATGAATTGGGAGCAACCTTGGAGAAAAGTGAAATTGTGGTGACAAGCACTTCCAAAAAAGTCTACAGCACCTGGTATTCCCAGGCGGTCTCCCATTCAGGTACTAACCAGGTCCGAGCCTGCTTAGCCTCCGAGATCAGACAAGATCGGGCGTCCTCAGGGTGATGTGGCCGTAGGCAAACACTAGCAATGCCCTTCAGTCTCTTGAAGAGCAATTGGGAGCAACCTTGGAGAAAAGTGAAATTGTGGTGACAAGCACTTCCAAAAAAGCCTACAGCACCTGGTATTCCCAGGCGGTCTCCCATCCAGGTACTAACCAGGTCCGAGCCTGCTTAGCCTCCGAGATCAGACAAGATCGGGCGCCCTCAGGGTGATGTGGCCGTAGGCAAACACTAGCAATGGCCTTTAGTCTCTTGAAGATCAATTGGGAGCAACCTTGGAGAAAAGTTGAATTTTGGTGACAAGCACTTCCAAAAAAGCCTACAGCACCTGGTATTCCCAGGCGATCTCCCATCCAGGTACTAACCAGGCCCGACCATGCTTAGCCTCCGAGATCAGGTGAGATTGGGCGCTTTCAGGGTGATTTGGCCATAGGCAAATGCCAGCGATGGCCTTTAGTCTCTTGAAGATCAATTGGGAGCAACATTGGAGAAAAGTTGAATTTTGGTGACAAGCACTTCCAAAAAAGCCTACAGCACCTGGTATTCCCAGGCCTTCTCCCATCCAGGTATTAACCAGGCCCGACCCTGCTTAGCCTCTAAGATCAGACGAGATTGGGCGCTTTCAGGGTGATGTGGCCGTAGGCAAATACAGGCGGTGGCCGTAGGCAAACACAAGCGGTGGCCGTAGGCAAACACAAGCGGTGGCCGTAGGCAAACACAAGTGGTGGCCGTAGGCAAACACAAGCGATGGCCTTTAGTCTCTTGAAGATCAATTGGGAGCAACCTTGGAGAAAAGTGGAATTTTGGTGACAAGCACTTCCAAAAAAGCCTACAGCACCTGGTATTCCCAGGCGGTCTCCCATCCAGGTACTAACCAGGCCTGACCCTGCTTAGCCTCCGAGATCAGACGCTCTCAGGGTGATGTGGCCGTAGGCAAACACTAGTGATGGCTTTTAGTCTCTTGAAGATCAATTGGGAGCAACCTTGGAGAAAAGTTGAATTTTGGTGACAAGCACTTCCAAAAAAGCCTACAGCACCTGGTATTCCCAGGCAGTCTCCCATCCAGGTACTAACCAGGCCCGACCCTGCTTAGCCTCTGAGATCAGACGAGATCGGGCGCTTTTAGGGTGATGTGGCCATAGCAAAAGCACTAGCGATGGCCTTTAGTCTTTTGAAGATAAATTGGGAGAAACTTGGGAGAAAAGGGGAATTTTGGTGACAAGCACTTACAAAAAAGCCTACAGCACCTGGTATTCCCAGGCAGTCTCCCATCCAGGTGCTAACCAGGCCCGACCCTGCTTAGCCTCTGAGATCAGACGAGATCGGGTGCTATTAAGGTCATGTGACCGTAGGAAAACAATAGCAATGGCCTTTAGTCTTTTGAAGATAAATTGGGAGCAACTTGGGAGAAAAGGGGAATTTTGGTGACAAGCACTTCCAAAAAAGCCTACAGCACCTAGTATTCCCAGGTCATCTCCCATCCAAGTCCTAACCAGGCCCGACCCTGCTTATCCTCCGAGATCAGACGAGATTGGGCGCTTTCAGGGTGATGTGGCCATAGGCAAACACTAGCGATGGCCTTTAGTCTTTTGACGATAAATTGGGAGCAACCTTGGAGAAAAGGGGAATTTTGGTGACAAGCACTTCCAAAAAAGCGTACAGCACCTGGTTTTCCCAGGCGGTCTCCCATCCAGGTACTAACCAGGCGGACCCTGCTTAGCATTCAAGATCAGGCGCTTTCAAGGTTATGTGGCCATAGGCAAACACTAGCCATGGCGTTTAGTCTTTTGAAGATAAATTGGGAGCAACTTGGGAGAAAAGGGGAATTTTGGTGACAAGCACTTCCAAAAAAGCTTACAGCACCTGGTATTCCCAGGCGGTCTCCCATCCAGGTACTTACCAGGCACGACCCTGCTTAGCCTTCGAGATCAGACTAGATCGGGCACTTTTAAGGTGATGTGGCCGTACGCAAACACTAGTGATGGCCTTTAGTCTTTTGAAGATAAATTTTGGAGCAACTTGGGAGAAAAGGGGAATTTTGGTGACAAGCACCTCCAAAAAAGCCTACAGCACCTGGTATTCCCAGGCGGTCTCCCATCCAGGTACTAACCAGGCCCGACCCTGCTTAGCCTCCGAGATCAGACGTGATCGGGCGCTTTCAGGGTGATTTGGCCATAGGCAAACACTAGCGATGGCCTTTAGTCTTTTGAAGATAAATTGGGAGCAACCTTGGAGAAAAGGGGAATTTTGGTGACAAGCACTTCCAAAAAAGCCGACAGCACCTGGTATTCCCAGGCGGTCTCCCATCCAGGTACTAACCAGGCCCGACCCTGCTTAGCCTCCGAGATCAGATGAGATCAGGCGCTTTCAGGGTGATGTGGCCATAGGCAAACACTAGCGATGGCCTTTAGTCTTTTGAAGATAAATTGGGAGCAACCTTGGAGAAAAGGGGAATTTTTGTGACAAGCACTTCCAAAAAAACCTACAGCACCTGATATTCCCAGGTGGTCTCCCATCTAGGTACTAACCAGGCCTGAGCCTGCTTAGCCTCCTGAGATCAGACGACATTGGGGGCTTTCAGGGTGATGTGGCCGTAGACAAACACTAGCGGTGGCCGTAGGCAAACACTAGCGATGGCCTTTAGTCTCTTGAAGATCAATTGGGAGCAACCTTGGAGAAAAGTGAAATTTTGGTGACAAGCACTTCCAAAAAAGCCTACAGTACCTGGTATTCCCAGGCGGTCTCCCATCCAGGTACTAACCAGGTCCGAGCCTGCTTAGCCACGGAGATCAGATGAGATCGGGCGCTTTCAGGGTGATGTGGCCATAGGCAAATGCTAGCCATGGCCTTTAGTCTCTTGAAGATCAATTGGGAGCAACCTTGGAGAAAAGTGAAATTTTGGTGACAAGCACTTCCAAAAAAGCCTACAGCACCTCGTATTCCCAGGCGGTCTCCAATCCAGGTACTTACCAGGTCCGAGCCTGCTTAGCCTCCGAGATCAGACAAGATCGGGCGCTCTCAGGGTGATGTGGCCGTAGGCAAACACTAGCAATGGCCTTTAGTCTCTTGAAGATTAATTCGGAGCAACCTTGGAGAAAAGTTGAATCTTGGTGACAAGAACTTCCAAAAAAGCCTACAGCACCTGGTATTCCCAGGCGGTCTCCCATCCAGGTACTAACCAGACCCAACTCTGCTTAGCCTCCGAGATCAGGTGAGATCAGGCACTTTCAGGGTCATGTGGCCATAGGCAAACACCAGCGATGGCCTTTAGTCTCTTGAAGATCAATTGGGAGCAACCTTGGAGAAAAGTTGAATTTTGGTGACAAGCACTTCCAAAAAAGCAAACAGCACCCGGTATTCCCAGGCGTTCTCCCATCCAGGTACTAACCAGGCCCGACCCTGCTTAGCCTCCAAGATCAGACGAGATTGGGCGCTTTCAGGGTGATGTGGCCGTAGGCAAACACAAGCGGTGGCCTTAGGCAAACACAAGCGATGGCCTTTAGTCTCTTGAAGATCAATTGGGAGCAACCTTGGAGAAAAGTGGAATTTTGGTGACAAGCACTTCCAAAAAAGCCTACAGCACCTGGTATTCCCAGGCGGTCTCCCATCCAGGTACTAACCAGGCCTGACCCTGCTTAGCCTCCAAGATCAGATGAGATCGGGTGCTTTCAGGGTGATGTGGCCGTAGGCAAACCCCAGTGATGGCCTTTAGTCTTTTGAAGATCAATTGGGAGCAACCTTGGAGAAAAGTGGAATTTTGGTGACAAGCACTTCCAAAAAAGCCTACAGCACCTGGTATTCCCAGGCAGTCTCCCATCCATGTACTAACCAGGTCCGAGCCTGCTTAGCCTCCAAGAACAGACGAGATCGGGCGCTTTCAGTGTGATGTGGCCGTAAGCAAACACCAGCAATGGCCTTTAGTCTCTTGAAGATCAATTGGAAGCCACCTTGGAGAAAAGTGCAATTTTGGTGACAAGCACTTCCAAAAAAGCCTACAGCACCTGGTATTCCCAGGCGGTCTCCCATCCAGGTACTAACCTGGCCCGAACCTGCTTAGCCCCCGAGATTAGCTGAGATCTGGCGCTCTAAGGGTGATGTGGCCGTAGGCAAACACTAGCAATGGCCTTTAGTCTCTTGAAGATCAATTCGGAGAAACCTTGGAGAAAAGTTGAATTTTGGTGACAAGCACTTCCAAAAAAGCCTATAGCACCTGGTATTCCCAGGCGGTCTCCCATCCAGGTACTAACCAGGCCCGCGCCTGCTTAGCCTCCGAGATCAGACAAGATCGGGCGCTCTCAGGTTGATGTGGCCGTAGGCAAACGCTAGCGATGGCCTTTAGTCTCTTGAAGATCAATTGGGAGCAACCTTGGAGAAAAGTGAAATTTTGGTGACAAGCACTTCCAAAAAAGCCTACAGCACTTGGTATTCCCAGGCGGTCTCCCATCCAGGTACTAACCAGGCCCGAGCCTGCTCAGCCTCCGAGATCAGACAAGATCGGGCGAGATCAGGCGCTTTCAGGGTGATGTGGCCGTAGGCAAACTCTAGCGATGGCCTTTAGTCTTTTGAAGATAAATTGGGAGCAACCTTGGAGAAAAGGGGAATTTTGGTGACAAGCACTTCCAAAAAAGCCTACAGCACATGGAATTCCCAGGCGGTCTCCGATCCAGGTATTAACCAGTGCCGACCCTGCTTAGCCACCGAGATCAGGTGAGATCGGGCGCTTTGAGGGTGATTTGGCCATAGGCAAACACTAGTGATGGCCTTTAGTCTTTTGAAGATAAATTGGGAGCAACTTTGGAGAAAAGGGGAATTTTGGTGACAAGCACTTCCAAAAAAGCCTACAGCAGGTGGTATTCCCAGTCAGTCTCCCATCCAGGTACTAACCAGACCCAACCCTGCTTAGCCTCAGAGATAAGACGAGATCGGGCGCTTTCAGGGTGATGTGGCCATAGTCAAACACTAGCGATGGCCTTTAGTCTTTTGAAGATAAATTGGGAGCAACTTGGGAGAAAAGGGGAATTTTGGTGACAAGCACTTCCAAAAAAGCCTACAGCACCTAGTATTCCCAGGCGGTCGCCCATCCAGGTACTAAGCAGGCCCGACCCTGCTTAACCTCCAAGATCAGACAAGATTGGGCGCTTTCAGGGTGATGTGGCCGTAGGCAAACACTAGCGATGGCCTTTAGTCTTTTGAAGATAAATTGGGAGCAACCTTGGAGAAAAGGGGAGTTTTGGTGACAAGAACTTCCAAAAAAGCCTACAGCACCTGGTATTCCCAGGTGGTCTCTAGCCCATAAGTGATGTCTGCACTTTACTCCGAGGTTGACTCTAGCCCATAAGTGCTGCCTGCATTTGACTCCAAGGTTGACTCTAGCCCATAAGTGATGTCTGCGCTAGACTGCAAGGTTGACTCTAGCCCATAAGTGATGTCTGCACTTGACTCCATGGTTGACTCTAGCCCATAAGTGATGTCTGCACTTGACTCCAAGGTTGATTCCAGCCCATAAGTGATGTCTGCACTTGACTCCAAGGTTGACTGTAGCCCATAAGTGCTGCCTGCACTTGACTCCAAGGTTGACTTTAGCCCATAAGTGATGTCTTCACTTGACTCCAAGGTTGACTTTAGCCCATAAGTGATGTCTGCTCTTGACTCTAGCCCATAGGGGATGTCTGCACTTGACTCCAAGGTTGACTCTAGCCCATAAGTGATGTCTGCACTTGACTCCAAGTTTGACTCTAGCCCATAAGTGATGTCTGCACTTGAATCTAGCCCATAAGTGATGTCTGTTCTTGACTCCAAGGTTCACTCTAGCCCATAAGCGATGTCTGCACTTGATTTCAAGGTTGACTCTAGCCCATAAGTGCTATCTGCACTTTACTCCAAGGTTGACTCTAGCCCATACATGATGTCTGCACTTGACTCCAAGGTTGACTCTAGCCCATACGTGATGTATATAAAGTGAAAATGTAAAAATATATCTGGTGAGGACAAGGTGAGAACAGGAAATGGACAAAACCTATATGCACTGCAGTAATGGGAGGGGAGGGGGCTTATTGACAAATTTTTCTTATTATGTATTTAACTTTGAGTACAAATCATATGGAGTGTAATTTATGGAAATGTATTTTTGTATGTGGAAAACTTAAATAAAAAGTATCAAGTTAAAAAAAAGGTTGATTCCAGCCCATAAGTGATGTCTGCACTTGACTCCAAGGTTGACTCTAGCCCATAAGTGATGTCTGCACTTGAATCTAGCCCATAAGTGATGTCTGTTCTTCACTCCAAGTTTGACTCTAGCCCATAAGTGATGTCTGCACTTGACTCCAAGGTTGACTCTAGCCCATAAGTGATGTCTGCACTTGACTCCAAGGTTGACTCTAGCCCTTAAGTGATGTCTGCACTTGACTCCAAGGTTGACTCTAGCCCATAAGTGATGTCTGCACTTGAATCTAGCCCATAAGTGATGTCTGTCCTTGACTCCAAGGTTGACTCTAGCCCATAAGTGATGTCTGCTCTTGACTCCAAGGTTGACTCTAGCACATAAGTGATATCTGCACTTTACTCCAAGGTTGACTCCAGTCCATAAGTGCTGCCTGCATTTTACTCTAGCTCATAAGTTATGTCTGCACTTGACTCTAGCCCATAAGTGCTGCCTGCACTTGACTCCAAGGTTGACTCTAGCCCATAAGTGATGTCTGCACTTGACTCCAAGGTTGACTCTAGCCCATAAGTGATGTCTGCACTTGAATCTAGCCCATAAGTGATGTCTGTCCTTGACTCCAAGGTTGACTCTAGCCCATAAGTGATGTCTGCTCTTGACTCCAAGGTTGACTCTAGCACATAAGTGATATCTGCACTTTACTCCAAGGTTGACTCCAGTCCATGGGTGCTGCCTGCATTTTACTCTAGCTCATAAGTTATGTCTGCACTTGACTCTAGCCCATAAGTGCTGCCTGCACTTGACTCCAAGGTTGACTCTAGCCCATAAGTGATGTCTGCACTTTACTCCAAGGTTGACTCTAGCCCATAAGTGATGTCTGCACTTGACTCCAAGGTTGACTCTAGCCCATAAGTGATGTCTGCTCTTGACTCTAGTTCATAGGTGATGTCTGCACTTGACTCCAAGGTTGACTCTAGACCATAGGTGATGTCTGCACTTGACTCCAAGGTTGACTCTAGCCAATAAGTGATGTCTGCACTTGACTCTAGCCCATAAGCGATGTCTGCACTTGACTCCAAGGTTGACTCTAGCCCATAAGTGCTGCCTGCAATAGACTGCAAGGTTGACTCTAGCCCATAAGTGATGTCTGCACTTGACTCTAGCCCATCAGTGATGTCTGCACTTGACTCCAAGGTTGATTATAGCCCATAAGTGATGTCTGCACTTGACTGCAAGGTTGACTCTAGCCCATAAGTGCTGCCTGCATTTTACTCTAGCCCATAAGTAATGTCTGCACTTGACTCTAGCCCATAAGTGCTGCCCGCACTTGACTCCAAGGTTGACTCTAGCCCCATAAGTGATGTCTGCACTTGACTCCAAGGTTGACTGTAGCCCATAAGTGATGTCTGCACTTGACTCCAAGGTTGACTCTAGCCCATAGGTGATGTCTGCACTTGACTCCAAGGTTGACTCCACCCCATAAGTGATGTCTGCACTTGACTCCAAGGTTGATTTTAGCCCATAAGTGATGTCTGCACTTGACTCTAAGGTTGACTCTAGCCCATAAGTGCTGCCTGCATTTTACTCTAGTCCATAAGTAATTTCTGCACTTGACTCTAGCCCATAAGTGCTGCCCGCACTTGACTCCAAGGTTGACTGTAGCCCATAAGTGATGTCTGCACTTGACTCCAAGGTTGACTCTAGCCCATAGGTGATGTCTGCACTTGACTCCAAGGTTGACTCTAGCCCATAGGTGATGTCTGCACTTGACTCCAAGGTTGACTCCACCCCATAAGTGATGTCTGCACTTGACTCAAAGGTTGACTCTAGCCCATAAGTGATGTCTGCACTTGACTCTAGCCCATAAGTGATGTCTGCACTTGACTCCAAGATTGACTCTAGCCTATAAGTGATGTCTGCACTTGACTCTAGCCCATATGTGATGTCTGCACTTGACTCCAATGTTAACTCTAGCCCATAAATTATGTCTGCACTTGACTCCAAGGTTGACTCTAGCCCATAAGTGATGTCTGCACTTGACTCCAAGGTTGACTCTAGCCCATAAGTGATGTCTGCACTTGACTCCAAGATTGACTCTAGCCCATAGGTGATGTATGCACTTGACTCCAAGGTTGACTCTAGCCCATAAGTGATGTCTGCACTTTACTCCAAGGTTGACTCTAGCCCATAAGTGATGTCTGCACTTGACTCTAGCCCATAAGTGATGTCTGCACTTGACTCTAGCCCATAGGTGTTGTCTGCACTTGACTGCAAGGTTGATTCCAGCCCATAAGTGATGTCTGCACTTGACTCCAAGGTTGACTTTAGCCCATACGTGATGTATATAAAGTGAAAAGGTAAAAATATATCTGGTGAGGACAAGGTGAGAACAGGAAATGGACAAAACCTATATGCACTGCAGTAATGGGAGGGGAGGGGGGGGGGAGAAGAGGGAAGGGTAGGGGACTAATTGACACATTTTTCTTATTATGTATTTAACTTTGAGTACAAATCATATGGAGTGTAATTTATGGAAATTTATTTTTGTATGTGGAAAACTTAAATAAAAAGTATCAAGTTAAAAAAAAGGTTGATTCCAGCCCATAAGTGATGTCTGCACTTGACTCCAAAGTTGACTCTAGACCATTAGTGGCGTCTGCACTTGAATCTAGCCCATAGGTGATGTCTGCACTTGACTCCAAGGTTGACTCTAGCCCATAAGTGATGTCTGCACTTGACTGTAGCCCATAGGTGATGTCTGCACTTGACTCCAAGGTTGATTCCAGCCCATAAGTGATGTCTGCACTTGACTCCAAGGTTGACTCTAGCCCATAGGTGATGTCTGCACTTGACTCCAAGGTTGACTTTAGCCCATAAGCGATGTCTGCACTTGATTCCAAGGTTGACTCTAGCCCATAAGTGATAGCAGCACTTTACTCCAAGGTTGACTCCAGCCCATAAGTGCTGCCTGCATTTTACTCTAGCCCATAAGTTATATCTGCACTTGACTCTAACCCATAAGTTCTGCCTGCACTTCACTCCAAGGTTGACTCTAGCCCATAAGTGATGTCTGCACTTGACTCCAAGGTTGACTCTACCCCATAAGTGATGTCTGCACTTGACTCTAGACCATAGGTGATGTCTGCACTTGACTCCAATGTTAACTCTAGCCCATAAATGATGTCTGCACTTGACTCCAAGGTTGACTCTAGCCCATAGGTGATGTCTGCACTTGACTCCAAGGTTGACTCTAGCCCATAAGTGATGTCTGCACTTGACTCCAAGGTTGATTATAGCCCATAAGTGATGTCTGCACTTGACTGCAAGGTTGACTCTAGCCCATAAGTGCTGCCTGCATTTTACTCTAGCCCATAAGTAATGTCTGCACTTGACTCTAGCCCATAAGTGCTGCCCGCACTTGACTCCAAGGTTGACTCTAGCCCCATAAGTGATGTCTGCACTTGACTCCAAGGTTGACTGTAGCCCATAAGTGATGTCTGCACTTGACTCCAAGGTTGACTCTAGCCCATAGGTGATGTCTGCACTTGACTCCAAGGTTGACTCCACCCCATAAGTGATGTCTGCACTTGACTCCAAGGTTGATTTTAGCCCATAAGTGATGTCTGCACTTGACTGCAAGGTTGATTCCAGCCCATAAGTGATGTCTGCACTTGACTCCAAGATTGACTTTAGCCCATAGGTGATGTCTGCACTTGACTCCAAGGTTGACTCTAGCCCATAAGTGATGTCTGCACTTTACTCCAAGGTTGACTCTAGCCCATAAGTGATGTCTGCACTTGACTCTAGCCCATAAGTGATGTCTGCTCTTGACTCTAGCCCATAGGTGATGTCTGCACTTGACTCCAAGGTTGACTCTAGCCCATAAGTGATGTCTGCACTTGACTGCAAGGTTGATTCCAGCCCATAAGTGATGTCTGCACTTGACTCCAAGATTGACTCTAGCCCATAGGTGATGTTTGCACTTGACTCCAAGGTTGACTCTAGCCCATAATTGATGTCTGCACTTTACTCCAAGGTTGACTTTAGCCCATACGTGATGTATATAAAGTGAAAAGGTAAAAATATATCTGGTGAGTACAAGGTGAGAACAGGAAATGGACAAAACCTATATGCACTGCAGTAATGGGAGGGGAGGGGGGGGAGAAGAGGGAAGGGTAGGGGACTAATTGACACATTTTTCTTATTATGTATTTAACTTTGAGTACAAATCATATGGAGTGTAATTTATGGAAATTTATTTTTGTATGTGGAAAACTTAAATAAAAAGTATCAAGTTAAAAAAAAGGTTGATTCCAGCCCATAAGTGATGTCTGCACTTGACTCCAAGGTTGACTCTAGCCCATTAGTGGCGTCTGCACTTGAATCTAGCCCATAGGTGATGTCTGCACTTGACTCCAAGGTTGACTCTAGCCCATAAGTGATGTCTGCACTTGACTGTAGCCCATAGGTGATGTCTGCACTTGACTCCAAGGTTGATTCCAGCCCATAAGTGATGTCTGCACTTGACTCCAAGGTTGACTCTAGCCCATAGGTGATGTCTGCACTTGACTCCAAGGTTGACTTTAGCCCATAAGCGATGTCTGCACTTGATTCCAAGGTTGACTCTAGCCCATAAGTGATAGCAGCACTTTACTCCAAGGTTGACTCCAGCCCATAAGTGCTGCCTGCATTTTACTCTAGCCCATAAGTTATATCTGCACTTGACTCTAACCCATAAGTGCTGCCTGCACTTCACTCCAAGGTTGACTCTAGCCCATAAGTGATGTCTGCACTTGACTCCAAGGTTGACTCTACCCCATAAGTGATGTCTGCACTTGACTCTAGCCCATAAGTGATGTCTGCTCTTGACTCTAGCCCATAGGTGATGTCTGCACTTGACTCCAAGGTTGACTCTAGACCATAGGTGATGTCTGCACTTGACTCCAAGGTTGACTCTAGCCAATAAGTGATGTCTGCAATTGACTCTAGCCCATAAGTGATGTCTGCACTTGACTCCAAGGTTGACTCTAGCCCATAAGTGATGTCTGCTCTTGACTCTAGCCCATAGGTGATGTCTGCACTTGACTCCAAGGTTGACTCCACCCCATAAGTGATGTCTGCACTTGACTCCAAGGTTGACTCTAGCCCATAAGTGATGTCTGCACTTGACTCTAGACCATAGGTGATGTCTGCACTTGACTCCAATGTTAACTCTAGCCCATAAATGATGTCTGCACTTGACTCTAAGGTTGACTCTAGCCCATAAGTGATGTCTGCACTTGACTCCAAGGTTGACTCTAGCCCATAAGTGATGTCTGCACTTGACTCCAAGGTTGACTCTAGCCCATAAGTGATGTCTGCACTTGACTCCAAGGTTGACTCTAGCTCATAAGTGATGTCTGCACTTGACTCTCACCCATAAGTGATGTCTGCACTTGACTCTAGCCCATAAGTGATGTCTGCACTTGACTGTAGCCCATAGGTGATGTCTGCACTTGACTCCAAGGTTGATTCCAGCCCATAAGTGATGTCTGCACTTGACTCCAAGGTTGACTCTAGCCCATAGGTGATGTCTGCACTTGACTCCAAGGTTGACTTTAGCCCATAAGCGATGTCTGCACTTGATTCCAAGGTTGACTCTAGCCCATAAGTGATAGCAGCACTTTACTCCAAGGTTGACTCCAGCCCATAAGTGCTGCCTGCATTTTACTCTAGCCCATAAGTTATATCTGCACTTGACTCTAACCCATAAGTTCTGCCTGCACTTCACTCCAAGGTTGACTCTAGCCCATAAGTGATGTCTGCACTTGACTCCAAGGTTGACTCTACCCCATAAGTGATGTCTGCACTTGACTCTAGCCCATAAGTGATGTCTGCTCTTCACTCTAGCCCATAGGTGATGTCTGCACTTGACTCCAAGGTTGACTCTAGACCATAGGTGATGTCTGCACTTGACTCCAAGGTTGACTCTAGCCAATAAGTGATGTCTGCAATTGACTCTAGCCCATAAGTGATGTCTGCACTTGACTCCAAGGTTGACTCTAGCCCATAAGTGATGTCTGCTCTTGACTCTAGCCCATAGGTGATGTCTGCACTTGACACCAAGGTTGACTCCACCCCATAAGTGATGTCTGCACTTGACTCCAAGGTTGAATCTAGCCCATAAGTGATGTCTGCACTTGACTCTAGACCATAGGTGATGTCTGCACTTGACTCCAATGTTAACTCTAGCCCATAAATGATGTCTGCACTTGACTCCAAGGTTGACTCTAGCCCATAGGTGATGTCTGCACTTGACTCCAAGGTTGACTTTAGCCCATAAGCGATGTCTGCACTTGATTCCAAGGTTGACTCTAGCCCATAAGTGATAGCAGCACTTTACTCCAAGGTTGACTCCAGCCCATAAGTGCTGCCTGCATTTTACTCTAGCCCATAAGTTATATCTGCACTTGACTCTAACCCATAAGTGCTGCCTGCACTTCACTCCAAGGTTGACTCTAGCCCATAAGTGATGTCTGCACTTGACTCCAAGTTTGACTCTACCCCATAAGTGATGTCTGCACTTGACTCTAGCCCATAAGTGATGTCTGCTCTTGACTCTAGCCCATAGGTGATGTCTGCACTTGACTCCAAGGTTGACTCTAGACCATAGGTGATGTCTGCACTTGACTCCAAGGTTGACTCTAGCCAATAAGTGATGTCTGCAATTGACTCTAGCCCATAAGTGATGTCTGCACTTGACTCCAAGGTTGACTCTAGCCCATAAGTGATGTCTGCTCTTGACTCTAGCCCATAGGTGATGTCTGCACTTGACTCCAAGGTTGACTCCACCCCATAAGTGATGTCTGCACTTGACTCCAAGGTTGACTCTAGCCCATAAGTGATGTCTGCACTTGACTCTAGACCATAGGTGATGTCTGCACTTGACTCCAATGTTAACTCTAGCCCATACATGATGTCTGCACTTGACTCTAAGGTTGACTCTAGCCCATAAGTGATGTCTGCACTTGACTCCAAGGTTGACTCTAGCCCATAAGTGATGTCTGCACTTGACTCCAAGGTTGACTCTAGCCCATAAGTGATGTCTGCACTTGACTCCAAGGTTGACTCTAGCTCATAAGTGATGTCTGCACTTGACTCTCACCCATAAGTGATGTCTGCACTTGACTCTAGCCCATAAGTGATGTCTGCACTTGACTCCAGGGTTGACTCTAGCCCATAAGTGATTAGTGTTGAGCGGAATACGCCATATTCGATTTCGCGATATCTCACAAATATATAGTAGAATATTCGAGAAATATTCGCTAAAATCGAATATTCGTGATATTTTAGCGAAAAAACAACATTGCGAAATTTCGCTAATGCGATTGCGATATTTATTGCGAAATTCTCGTTCGCCCATGCGCAAACGCGCAAACAATACGCGACCAACACGCGACCATTTCCTGAATCCGTGCCAGTTGCCAGTTGATTTTCGCATCGCAATTTTGTGCTGCCCAGTCCTTGGAAGTGAAAATGGTTGGAAGCAATTTTACACCCAGTGAGGAAAAGATGCTGATTAGTGTAAGTATTTTCACCACTGTTATTTCATTATCTTCAGCTGCATTTTAGACTAGTTTAAAAGTTAGTATATAAGATCAGATATTAGTATTTCCCAAACATTGTGTCTCCTGCTGTTGCAAAACTACAACTCCCAGCATGCCTGCACAGCTGCAGACACCCTGGTTGGTAAATGTGTATTTAAGCACTTTCCTTGCTATTTAGCATAATTAATTTAACATGTTGTGGACATAGGACGTATGCGAACGTCCTGACTTCAGGGTCCTTAAGGCCCAAGGACGTTCGAATACATATTGCCCTTTAGATATTGCAGAACTACAACTTCCAGCATGCCTGGGCATGCTGGCACTTCTAGTTTTGCAAGTTCTACAGGCCCACATTTTTCAGACCACTATACACGGGTCTCTAAACTGTGGCACCCTAGATGCAGCAAAAGTAAAATTCTTACCATGCACTGACAGACCATGGCTGATGGGAGTAGTAGTTTTGCAACAGCTGGAGGTGGACTGGTCTTGAAACCCTGAGTTAGGTAACAAACTCGCAGTGTTTTGCAACCATTCTGCCTCCAGCTGTTGCAAAACTCCCTGCATGCAACTGGCTGCAATAACCCCCCCCCCTCTCCCCCAATGTGAATGTACAGGGTACATTCACATGGGCTGGGGCTTACAGTGTGCTTCTAGCTGAAGCAAATTTGGCGCTGCAGCTCAAACCCTCAGCGAGAAACTACTGTGAACCCCACGCCCCTCTGACTGTACCTTAAAAACACTACACCACACTAAATATAATTTAAAAAACAAAACATATACACATACCCCTACATAGCCACCCTCCCCTCCACAATAATAAAAAAAATGGTACGGTACTGTTTCCTAAACGGAGCCTACAGCTGTTGCAAAACAACTCCCCAGTATTACCGGACAGCCATTAACTGTCCAGGCATGCTGGGAGTTAAAGTATAATTGTTGTACAGCTGGTGACGGTGAGCTACATGGTGTATCAGAGCATGCTGGTAGTTGTAGTTTTTAAATAACATCAACTCCATTATTTATTCAAAATTAATTCATCAAAAAGTCAAAAGAAACAAACATATTATTGTTCCTATATAAAGATAGGGATCAAAAAAATAATCTATTGTACAGGCCCATTATAAGTGTCCAAAAATAATTATAGCGGTCAGATGAATAGCAATGCATTTCTTCCCTATATGTGTATCCTGTGTTGTTACTCAAATATACATAATTAGGTGGCGAGCAAAATGGCAAGATATAAAATCTGTCATGTTACCCCTGTCATTGATTAATAAGGCGAGAATGCTTCCAATTGTTGAATACCATAGATTTCCGTCATATATCCATAAGGGTTTAAACAAAAGTATTATAATATACTTTGTTCTTCATCTTGCAGAGGTTCCTGCAAAAGGGCTACGATCAGCTGCGGAGGCAGGAGAAAAAAAAAAAGTGATCAGCTCCCTAATGCAGGACTTACGCGACCAACAGGGCTGCACACACGACCGCATGGCCATATTAAAAAAATGGTCGGACCTGAAGAGGCGCCACATGGACCAGGTCAAACGTATACGGGATGAATATCATCCAGGTAAGTTATTGATGACAGTTATGTATTTTTTTTTTCTAAAGTCTATTTTGTGCGTGTACTCGAGAGAGGAGCCGGACTGCAGGAGTTGGGAGTAGGCAGGCCTCCCCCAGAGGCAATCTGCCACCTTTCTCCATGCCCCGGGTGGCAATGGCGGGTGTGAGGGGGTCATCCCACACAGCCCATCCTACCTGCTCCGCTTTGAAGCCCAACGGGGCAGAGGGACGTCCCTATAAGGGAGTGAGAGGATTTGCCCGCTCAACCAGCCCCGTTAGTCCTTCGCCTCTCTTTTTAGAGACCGCGTGGTCAGAGTGCGTGCATGTTAACCCAATTTCGAGTGCGTGTGTAAGTGTGGTGGTTTTTGTGGGAGGGGGGTGGGCGTACTAAGTGCAGGCTTACCTCGCATAGCACACCCACCGGGAGCCGGGCTGAGACCACCCACCGGGAGCCGGGCTGAGACCACCAAACTCAATTCACATGTAGCCGAGAGCGGGATCCGAACCCCTAGCTGCAGAGATGAATGGCTTGTCAGCGCAGTGCCAATCGCGTTGAGCCACCGCAGCTCCTTTGGTGACAGTTATGTAAGGTCATATGTAATTAATGTAAGGGCAGATGTTGTTAACCCAGACGCCATGTTGTGGTAACATATATCACCACCAGCCAAGGTATTCATAGTACTGTTGAAAAAAGACATGGGACAGCAGACAGGAACACAGAAGTTATGTGGGAACATACTTTTCCCATTGCTTTGCATGGGACTTTAAACAAAAACCCCGACCCTCACAAATGGGGGTAGTTAAGGGATAAATTAACGATCCTATACTTTAAGTGGACGTATAAGTAACATGTGACCAAGTGTTATCAAAATATCTACAGCTGTTATGAAGTAACATGTATTTCCCATAGAGCTGAATGGGACTTTAAAGAAAAACCCCGACCATGGCAAATGGGGGTGGGTAAGGGTTAAACCACCTATCCTATGTTTGTGGCTGACATATAAGTAACCTGTGTGCCAAGTTTCATGTAAATATCTTTAGCCGTTTGGACGTGATGCTGGTACATACATACATACATACATACATACATACACACACACACGTTGAGTTTTATATATATAGATTCCCACTAAATTCCTGTGTTTGGCGTGGGGTTGTCATAGTAATCCCGTGTGCTCCATCAGGCCCTTTTTTTAACATGAGATCGTCTGAACAAAACAAAGGAGACAAAAACAGCTCATTTTACCATGGTGGCAGCCCTGCTCACGCTGAGTCCCCTGTAGTGCCCACAAGACCCTTTAATATAAGATTGTCCCCTTGGTTAACTGTCTATATAAATTAATTTGTATTCATATACAATACAGCAGAGTACACAGAATTTGCATACGTCATTAGAAAACATTTTTACATATATGAACATTGTGTTATTATAGGAGCTCCTCTACCAGCTGTGTGCCACAAAAGCACAAGGCGACAGGTCGTAGAGGAGGAGGATGAAGAGGAGGAGCAGGAGGAGGATGCGGAAGAGGAGGAAAGAGATGAGGAGGAGCAGCCAGGGCCCTCCCACTCGCCACCCCCAGCTCATGTTGAGGAGCAAGATGAGGAGCTGCACCCCCCCCCCAAACTTCTGCTGGAGTATCGGCTGTAGGAGAAGACGTGCAGGAGGAAGAGACCGTTCCTATGAGCCTCAGTCAGGAGGGTAAATATGTGCACAAAGATTAATAACATTTCAACAATAAGATGTAGATATAAAAATGGACAGCATTTAAAGCGCACCCGTCAGATTTCAGAACAATAATATAGTATTTATGATAGAAGTATACAGGTAGTGCAGAATTATTAGGCAAGTTGTATTTTTGAGGATTCATTTTATTATTGAACAACAACCATGTTCTCAATGAACCCAAAAAACTCATTAATATCAAAGCTGAATATTTTTGGAAGTAGTTTTTAGTTTGTTTTTAGTTTTAGCTATTTTAGGGGGATATCTGTGTGTGCAGGTGACTACTATTACTGTGCATAATTATTAGGCAACTTAACAAAAAAAAAATATATACCCATTTCAATTATTAATTTCTTTATCGTACATCACGGGACACAGAGCGCATAGCCATTACACTTGGGTTATATGGGTACCTTCAGGTGTGGACACTGGTGTAATCAATTTCACAGGAAGTTTCCTCCCTATATAACCCCCTCCCACTGGGAGTGCTTCAGTTTTTTTGCCAGTGTCTTAGGTGTTGGTCACGTCTAGCTGTCCCTCGGAGGTCTCGGGACCCAGGATAGCTAGCCGGATCCGTCCGAAGTGCTTCAAAGCCAAGGTGTACGGTACCCGGGCCCTGCTGGAGTGGGGTTTTGCCTATAATGCCTCTCCTTGAAGGGCTGGATTCTGGGCTCCAGTGCCTTAGTCTCTTCCAAGAACTAAACACTACTGATGCCAGGATGCTATATAGGTCCAGGGGTGTGGGTTCCTTAACACAGGACCCCGGTCCCTGAAGGTCCAAGACAATACCCACGGAGATGGGGGAAGGCTGGGCCTCTTGCATTTTGCAATACCCTGCGGCGTGGAGCAGGTAAGAGGGAACCTGCGGGACTTGGTTCGACAGTAGGTATCCCCCTGGGGGTTCTGGGTTGGCTAATGGTATGCTTGTGCATCAGCCACTATCTCCACTATGTCTTTTGAGGCAGGATGGGATGTACTAATGTTTACCCAGATAACATGTAGATATATATATGCTTTTAAAGATATGTATTTTGCTACTCCCCCCAGATTTGCCTGTTAGCATGATACTGCAGCCCCACGTGTATAGAGAGGAAGTGCTGACAAAACTCCTGTTTCCTAGGAAGCCTAGGGGGACAGCTTCCTCTATGTGTGCACTACAAAGATTAGTGGCTTAACGGGTGTCTGTGTTACTAGCGCTGGTCCAGGCTTCTCCTCTGCTCTCTGCTTCCTCCATGTTGGTTTCAGCGTGGGGGGGGCGGGGGCGCGCGCGCGTACACGCCACCTTTTTCAGCGTGCGTGGGGGGGACGGGCCAGCAGCGTCAGGTCTCAGATAAAGCAAAAAAGCATTTCCTGGCTGGTCATTCCCTCCTGAGAGCAGTGGAGAGTGAGGACACAGAGCGCGCAGCTGAGCCATTTCTGGCTAACAGTGACACCCAGTGGTGGTTTGTGGATCTTCAGGTCTGGACTTAGTCCACACTGACCAGAAAAAACAAAAAAAAAAAAAGATTTTTTTCTTAAAGGGACTCAGCCTTAGATCTGGCAGTATCTGAGTCGGTGCAACCTTGGACTCCAGCTAACGGGTATTGGTGTGGCAATACTCACAGGACTCTCCTCGGTATTGCCGCCTTCTCAGGCGTATGAAAATTTAAAAAAAATAAAAATGTTTTTTTACCATAGCCTGTCCTTATTAATGTTTCACTTCTAGCTACAACAGTTGGGTGTTGGCTGTAGGGGTGTCTCAAGGTTGTGCAATGGCTCCCAAGGGATCAGGACCAGCTAAGGCTGCAAAAGGTGCCAAAAAAGTAAAGGGGTCTCCAATGGGGTCAGAGGATTTGGGCCAGGCTCCAGTGGTCCCACCCTCACCAGATAGACCACTGAACAGCATCGTGCAGGAGCCATTGAGGGTGCTAGGGGCAGAGGCGGCCCCCAATCAACCCATTCCTGTTTATGTTACGGAAGAAATGCTAGAATCCACCCTGGGTGGGCTAGAGAAAAGGTTAACTGCTTTAATTGCCCGCTCTTTGCCGGGTGGCAAACGGGCTAGATCCCCGTCACCTAGAACGGTGTGTTCGGATGCAGAGGTCCTCTCTTCGGAGGAATTGGACCCACAGGGGGATCAAGCGGACCTGAGTCCTGACGGGTCAGACATTGAAGATTCCACTATAGATGAAATTTTTTCGGCTTCTCAAGCAAAGAGTCTGTGGATCCAGTCTCTGACGGATATGGTTCGCACTGCTTTTAAACTTCCAGTGTCAGAACAATTAGCCCCCGCGGTATGCTCTTTACGTTCCTTGAAGGCACCATTGAGTGGTGCGTCTTTCCCGGTTCACCCCATTCTGGAGAGCGTGATTTTTCAAGGTTTGGGCTCGACCTGATAGGATTTTTATCCCTCCTAAAAGGTTCACCATTCTCTATCCTATGGAAGAAGAATTTGCAAAGAAATGGGCACTCCCTACCGTGGACGCAGCCATTTCCTGCGTAAATAAATCCCTGACCTGTCCGGTGGAAAATGTCCAGGTGTTTAAAAATCCAGTCGACAAAAAATTGGAGACCCTACTGAAGGCTTCTTTTACCACAGTAGGTGCCGTGGTTCAGCCAGCAGTGGCAGCCATTGGCGTTTGTCAGGCTTTAAAGGATCAGACTAAACAGATATTAAGGGACATACCGGCTCAGCAAGCTCGTGAATTGGCTGACCTCCCAAGAGCTCTCTGCTTTGCAGTAGATGCTATTAAGGACTCCGTTCAACAGGCGTCCCGTTTATCTCTGCTGTTGGTTCATATGCGTCGCCTTTTGTGGCTAAAAAACTGGTCAGCAGAGGCACCCTGCAAAAAGCTTTTAGCTGGATTTCCCTTTCATGGTGGGAGGCTATTCGGTGAAGACCTAGATAAATATATCCAGACCATATCAAGTGGTAAAAGTTCTTTCTTGCCTGTCAAGAAAAGATCGCGTGGGCCCGCATTTAAGTGACAGGCCTTCGCAGGCTCGGCCCCTTCAACTTCCCGTCAGTATCGACGGCCTCCCGGGCGTTCAGAGTATCCACGGATGCCAGCCTGTCAGGTTGGGGGGCAGTTCTAGAAGAACAGACCCAGCAAGGGCAGTGGTCGGAGGCAGAAAAACTGCTTCCCATCAATATCTTGGAGATCAGAGCTGCTCGGCTGGCCCTGATCGCCTGAACTCTCCCCCTTCAGGGTCTGCCAGTAAGGATACAGTCCGACAACGCCACTGCGGTGGCATACATAAACCACCAGGGGGGCACGAAGAGCCCAGCAGCCCAAAGAGAAGTAAACCTGATTTTCTCATGGGCCGAAGCCCATGTACCCTGCATCTCGGCGGTGTTCATCCCAGGGATAGACAATTCTCAAGCAGATTTTTTGAGTCGTCAACAGTTGCTCCCGGGGGAATGGTCTCTTCACCCCCAGGTATTCCAAGAGATTTGCCAAAGATTCGGAGTCCCAGATGTGGACATTATGGCAACGAGATCCAACAAAAAGTTGGACAAATTCATATCCCGAGCCAGGGATCCCTCGGCCTACGGGACCGATGCCTTGGTTTGTCCTTGGCACCAGTTTTCTCTTCTGTATGCGTTCCCTCCACTGCAGATGATTCCCCGCCTTCTACGGAGGATCCGGGTGGAGCGCAGGCCTGTGATCCTGGTGGCCCCAGCCTGGCCCAGGAGGGCTTGGTACGCACTCATCGTGAAGATGTCAGTCGGGGCGCCGTGGCCGCTCCCCCTGCGCCCAGATCTGCTGTCTCAGGGCCCAATCTGCCATCCTGCTTCACAGCAGCTAAATTTGACGGCTTGGCGGCTGAATCCCTAATTCTTAAGGGCAGAGGCCTCTCAGATCAGGTCATATCTACGTTTATTCAGGCTAGGAAACCGGTCTCCAGAAATATTTATTAGAGAGTCTGGAGAACCTATGTGGAGTGGTGCGAGTCTCAAAAATGGCATCCTCGAAAGTTTTTTATTGACAGGATCTTGCGATTCCTCCAGGTTGGCGTTGACAAAGGGTTGGCTCTTAGTACTCTAAAGGGTCAGGTGTCGGCTTTATCAATATGGTTTCAAAGACCCTTGGCCACCCATTCGCTTATGAAAACCTTCTTGCAGGGGGTCTTGCATGTGAGCTCCCCTCTGCCCCTGGAATTTAAATCTGGTCTTGTCAGCTTTACAAAGGCAGCCGTTTGAACCTCTGACAGAAATCCCTCTTGTGCTACTAACCCGAAAGTTGGTTTTCTTGGTGGCTATGGCTTCAGCCAGAAGGGTTTCCGAGCTGGCAGCCTTGTCATGCAGGGAGCCATACCTTATTCTGCATAAGGACAGAGTGGTTCTGCGGCCTCAACCTTCTTTCCTTCCTAAGGTCATATCCAGTTTTCACTTGAATCAGGACCTAGTCCTACCATCCTTCTTTCCTACTCCCCAGTCCAGAGAGGAAAGACGGCTTCATACTTTGGACGTGGTTCGAGCCATGAGGGACTATCTCAAGGCTACAGAGAAGATTCGGAAAACAGATGTGCTTTTTGTTCTTCCGGATGGCCCCAAGAAGGGTCAGCCGGCTGCCAAGTCTTCCTTGGCTAGGTGGATTAAGCAGCTGATTTTTCAGGCATATGGTTTGAAGCGCGTTCCACCTCCCTTATCAGTTAAAGCCCATTCTACGAGGGCCATGAGTGCCTCTTGGGCGGCACACCATCAGATCTCTATGGAACAGGTTTGCAAGGCGGCAACCTGGTCTTCCGTACATACGTTTACTAAATTTTATAAGTTGGACGTTGCAAAGGGTACGGACGCAGCTTTTGGGCAGGCGGTCCTACGGGCAGCAGTATAGAATCCTCTGGCCCGGTTCACGCCCCCTTGTTTTTCTGTTGGTGGAGCCATGTTTTCTCCTGACAATGTTTTTATTTGGCTATTCTTGGCCTTACGGTCTCCCTCCCTTCATAGAGCATTGCTTTAGGACATCCCAAGTGTAATGGCTATGCGCTCTGTGTCCCGTGATGTACGATAAAGAAAAAAGGATTTTTAATAAACAGCTTACCTGTAAAATCCTTTTCTTGAAGTACATCACGGAACACAGAGCTCCCACCCCTCTTTTGGGGAACATTGTGTAACCTCGGGAGAATTGCTTGCTACAAAACTGAAGCACTCCCAGTGGGAGGGGGTTATATAGGGAGGAAACTTCCTGTGAAATTGATTACACCAGTGTCCACAACTGAAGGTACCCATATAACCCAAGTGTAATGGCTATGCGCTCTGTGTCC
This sequence comes from Rana kukunoris, assembly GCA_029574335.1. Lineage (NCBI taxonomy): Eukaryota > Metazoa > Chordata > Amphibia > Anura > Ranidae > Rana > Rana kukunoris. Next base: position 20,000 of record JAJQKJ010002767.1, on the reverse strand, counting down.
CGTGATGTACTTCAAGAAAAGGATTTTACAGGTAAGCTGTTTATTAAAAATCCTTTTTTTTTACCAGTGAAACCAATATAACATCTCAACATTCACAAATATACATTTCTGACATTCAAAAACAAAAACAAATCAGTGACCAATATAGCCACCTTTCTTTGCAAGGACACTCAAAAGCCTGCCATCCATGGATTCTGTCAGTGTTTTGATCTGTTCACCATCAACATTGCGTGCAGCAGCAACCACAGCCTCCCAGACACTGTTCAGAGAGGTGTACTGTTTTCCCTCCTTGTAAATCTCACATTTGATGATGGACCACAGGTTCTCAATGGGGTTCAGATCAGGTGAACAAGGAGGGCGGCGAGATAGTAGGCCTGGGGGAGGGAGGAGTCTAGATTGGCGCGTGCTTCGCACCGAGGCGGCTAGGGATCGAGCTCCTGGAGAGGTCCCGCAGCACCGTGATGGCTGATCATCAAGCCGTCGATCTAGCTGCCCATCAGTCGCCCTTTTAGCCCTGCACTCCCGCTAAGGGGGCTCCCTCCACATCCCTCTCCCCCCTCTCGCTGCGAGGAAGAGTGTCGGGGCTCCCCTGACTTACCGCTGGCTTGCTGGCTTGCTGGCTTGCTACTCCCGGTCCGCCTCCCGCTTGCGTCCCGCGTGGTCTCGGTTCCCGCGGCGTCCTCTGTGCTGGGTTCCCGTCGGCGGCGCCTGCCTCGTCCGTGCCCTGGTTCGCGTGTGCGCGCGGTAAGAGCGAGTGAGAGCGTGTGGTGCCATCCGAGATTGGGCATAGTGTCGGATGAAGCTTGGTAGGCGGGGGGGGGGGCTCTGCGAGAGGCAGAGGTGAGGCGGCGGGGGTCCCAGACATTTTGGACATCTCTGTCCTTCTGTGCAATAAAAAGTGGAATAAAGAGGAGACGGGGGGGGTTGCCTGAAGAGGACGTTAGGGGAAGAGCAGCAGTTCCCAGGCGAGTTTGAAAACTCTACCCCACAGACACACACGGTCCGGTTCCAGCTACAGCCACAGCCTCAGTGATCCTGTAAGTATGTCCCCATAGAATGCCGGACCTGGTTACTTGCTAAAGGACCCACGGACTGTGAGTAAAGCACCAAGCTATCAATACCTTCCTTTTTTTTTTTGGTGTTTCTTGCTGAATATAAGTCACAAACAAACGTGAACCTCATAGTGAATTGTGAATCATGAATGGTGGAGATGGAAATCTAATAGATGAAGAGGGATGAGACAGCGCTGATGTAGTTCAGATTTTGCTTTCTTTTGTCAGATGTCTTTTGTCAGATGGTGCTTGGAAACTACTCATTAGTTAATCTAAGGTATTTAAGCTGACCCACTGACTGAACTATTAAGCCCCCACTAAATCCCGCGACTGCAGGTGGACACATGGACTGTGAGACTCGTGGACTGTGGGAGCAAATCACTACCCCATCATTTCATCTGCCCCCTTTTTTTTCCCTCCCCGTTGAACTTTGAAACAAATAAATAAACGTAAACCCCTTTGCGAACAGCCAAGGCGGTTATCAATCAGAACGTGAGGGGTGAAATATAGGGGTAAAAACAGGAAAAAATAAATAAATAAATAAAAATTCATTGCGCGCTGTATTGAGCAGCGACGGAGAACTAGAATGACCTAGACGCATACAGAGAAGATTTTCTGTTCCCTGTTTTTGCCTGGACGTTTTTTTTTTTTTTTTTCTTTTTCCTCTCTCTTCTCACCTCATTCACAGAGGTGATATTTTGAGGACAAAACTACAGCGACACGGCGGAATACTGGAATACCGCCGCATATCCCTAGCGGAGATAACCAATAGATATGAGTACCAGGGCGAGGGGGGCCAGGGGGGGGACCTCCTCGACCCCTCGTCTGAGCCAAAGTCCAGGGCCAATGAATAAATACGTAACGCAGGGAACAAACGAGAGAGAGAAGGAAAAAAAAAAGGACAGGACAAAACCAGCACCAATTAATCCCAACAGCCTAACAGAGCCAGAACCCCAACCGGAGACGACGGCGACAGACCGCGACCATGAAACAGTTACAATTCCTAATATAGGAGAACAATCAACAGTTTTGGCACTACCAACAAAAACCGAAATGCAGGAAATGTTCGCAGCCTTAGAAAAAGTGCTGTCAACACAAATGGAGAGAATGGAGAGAAACATGGGATTCATGCTAGAAAGATTGGAGGAAGTGGAAAAAAAAACAGAACACAATTTTAACACCATCAGAAAATTGGAAGCGGAACTATCAGAAATAAAAAAAGAGCAAAGGGAACAGGCTTATAAAGTAGAAGACCAGGAAAACAGAGACAGACGAAAAAACATTAGGATACGTGGAGTCCCCGATTCTTTACAGCCAGAAAATCTCCCAGAAATTATTCGGAGAATATGTAATCCAATACTTGACAGAGAAATAACATTACCATTAAAAATAGAACGTGCTCATAGGATAAAGAGACCCCGGAAAATCCCTCAGGATAAACCCCGAGACATTATAATAAGATTTGAAAGTTGGGAGGACAAAAACCAACTATGGAAAAACCTGAGAGGGAAATCCCCAATAAAATTTGAGGAACACAATATCCAAATATACCAAGATCTGTCACAAGAGACACTTAGAAGAAGAAGGAACTTGAAGCCGCTACTACGGGAGTTACAAGACCTAGAAATACAGTATAATTGGGGATTCCCGGCATGCCTAATAGCTAGAAAAAAGGGGGGTTATGGCGAAATTGAGATTTTTGGAAGAAATACCTGAATTTTGTCAAAGATTGGGAATCCCAATTCCTAAAGAAGCGAGGTGCTGAAACTTGAGGGGCGAGGGAGAGGGAGGGAGGGAGAGGAGAGGGAGGGAGGGGAGGGTAATAAATATCTGTTACTCACTATGAAGTATGCGTATGGGCCGCTGGGTACAGTGTTGTGGAGACACCGGGGCCCAGGAGCTCTAGCCCGCCCCGAGGAATTCCCCTTGGGATAAGGGGAATAGAGGATACGCCGAATAGTACTCCGCCTCAACCTATAGGGAGCATCCTTGCACATAGGAATGCAAGTGAAGATGCTTCGAGGAAGGTCCTTTGGGCCAATAGTCCATCATGGGAAAGGGGGGAGGGGAGTATGGGGGGGGGCGGGGAGGGGAGGACGGGGTGGGGGGGGAGGTGGAGGAGGGTCCGAGGGAGGAAGAGGGGGGAGGGAGGGTCAGACGGGGAGGAAGGGGGGGAGGGGGCTGGGAGGGCTGAGAGAAGTGGAAATATAGGATCGGGCGATTACCAGATTACAACGAGAAGATGGAATAGTGAGGGAAAGATAAATAGAGAACAAAAATATATACATGACTAAGGTAAATATAATTACCTATAATGTAAGGGGCCTTAGTTCTCCACGAAAAAGACACATGATTTTAAAAGAGATAGAGAGATTTTCCGCTGATGTAGTTTTTCTCCAGGAGACACATATAACCCTTGACTCAAGAGTGAGGCTTAATTCTCGGGCAGTCCCAACATGGTACTATGGAGACTCCCCGCAGAGGGGATCTAGAGGAGTAGCCATAGGGATAGGAAAAAACCTAAATTTTTCAGTTGCTGATAGGATAGTGGATCCTGAAGGTCGCTATATGTTCCTAAGAGGTTCCTTAAATGGCAAACGATATACGCTGGCCAATGTTTACTGCCCAAATAAACATTCTCAGAAGTACTTAGCAACGATCCTGAACAAACTAATGGAATACAAACAAGGAAGCGTGATCCTAGCTGGCGACTTTAACTTCACCCTAGATATACAACTAGATAGAATATCGACTGTTAACATAGGAAATACTAAGCAACAACGATTAGTGAAAAAAAAACTTTATAAGGTGAACAAGGAGGCCATGTCATTAGTTTTTCTTCTTTTATACCCTTTCTTGCCAGCCACGCTGTGGAGTACTTGGACGCGTGTGATGGAGCATTGTCCTGCACGAAAATCATGTTTTTCTTGAAGGATGCAGACTTCTTCCTGTACCACTGCTTGAAGAAGGTGTCTTCCAGAAACTGGCAGTAGGACTGGGAGTTGAGCTTGACTCCATCCTCAACCCGAAAAGGCCCCACAAGCTCATCTTTGATGATACCAGCCCAAACCAGTACTCCACCTCCACCTTGCTGGCGTCTGAGTCGGACTGGAGCTCTCTGCCCTTTACTAATCCAGCCACGGGCCCATCCATCTGGCCCATCAAGACTCACTCTCATTTCATCAGTCCATAAAACCTTAGAAAAATCATTCTTGAGATATTTCTTGGCCCAGTCTTGACGTTTCAGCTTGTGTGTCTTGTTCAGTGGTGGTCGTCTTTCAGCCTTTCTTACCTTGGCCATGTCTCTGAGTATTGCACACCTTGTGCTTTTGGGCACTCCAGTGATGTTGCAGCTCTGAAATATGGCCAAACTGGTGGCAAGTGGCATCTTGGCAGCTGCATGCTTGACTTTTCTCAGTTCATGGCCAGTTATTTTGCGCCTTGGTTTTTCCACACGCTTCTTGCAACCCTGTTGACTATTTTGAATGAAACGCTTGATTGTTCGATGATCATCACGCTTCAGAAGCTTTGCAATTTTAAGAGTGCTGCATCCCTCTGCAAGATATCTCACTATTTTTGACTTTTCTGAGCCTGTCAAGTCCTTCTTTTGAACCATTTTGCCAAAGGAAAGGAAGTTGACTAATAATTATGCACACCTGATATAGGGTGTTGATGTCATTAGACCACACACCTTCTCATTACAGAGATGTACATCACCTAATATGCTTAATTGGTAGTAGGCTTTAGAGCCTATACAGCTTGGAGTAAGACAACATGCATGAAGAGGATGATGTGGTCAAAATACTCATTTGCCTAATAATTCTGCACTCCCTGTATGTGCTAGACACATAACAATTGTGTATACATGATAATGATTGTTTAATAAGCAACATAAATATTTTATGTATTTGGTAACGGTCTTTGAAATCAACATTTTTTTTCTTATATCCTAACAGCTATGAAAGAGTTTTTGGTGAAACAGAGCGAAATGCAGAGGATCCAAGATAGAATTCGCGTAAATCTGCGGAAAATGCGGTATCTGGACCAACAGAATATTCAGCTGGAGCAACAGCATATGAAGAAGTATGCAGAGATGATGGAGATGCAGAAGCGTTTGCAGAATTCCATTTGATTTATTTTCTTTTAATACATTTTTTTTTTTTCAATGTTTCCTTTCTTATTGACATTGGTAGGTTTTTCAACACATCTAACTTCACATCTAACACATCAACATCAACATCAACATCAACAGATCTAACTTCCTAATAACCAAAAACATTTTATACTATTTCCTCTTATACTATATATATATATATATATATATATATATATATATATATATATATACTATATACAGAGTTGCTCTTGCAGACAGGCTAATGGTTGCAGTATAAAGGCCGCAAAACAGGTTTTAACATAAAGTTCAGTGTTTTAGTCACACTTGCTGTTACGGTCGGTCGGTCTGGTAGCTTGTAGCGGAGGCTGTTGGTGGATCCGCTGTGCCAGAGAGGTCATGAAGCATTACTCAGCATGAAGGCAGCAGCAGTAGTATTAAAATATAATGTAATTATCACACAGGCACCATTTACAAGCAGTAGTGGTAATAGTACTAGATAGCATCTAAACACTTGGGCAAGACTTTACAGCAGCAGCAGTGGTAATAGTAGTATAGAGTGGCAAATAACTTGTGACATAGGTGTCTTGACTGAGCAGCAGCAGTAGTAGTAGTAGTAGACAATACAGTGTCAAATCACTTGGGCAAGAGGTGCCATGATGAACAGCAGCAGCAGCAGCAGTGGTAATAGTAGTATAGAGTGGCAAATAACTTGTGACATAGGTGTCTTGACTGAGCAGCAGTAGTAGTAGTAGTAGACAATACAGAGTCAAATCACTTGGGCAAGAGGTGCCATGATGAGCAGCAGTGGCAGAGGCGTAACTAGAGACTTCAGGGGCCCCGGTGCAAGAAATCATGAATGGGCCCCCCCCCCTCCACAGTGACATGAGAGTCAGGTGGACCCCTCACACTGGCGGACGGCAGTCGGGCACCTCACACGGGCGGGTGAAGGGCCCCCAGACTTGGTGGAATTACAGGGCCTAGTCGCAATGGTGACTGCTGCGACCCTGATAATTCCGCCACTGGTTAAAGGTGTGTTACCTGCAGAGATCAAGGTGTGCTATGTACAGAGTCCAGGGCGTGTTACGTACAGTGTCCGGGGTGTGCTACGTACAGTGTCCGGGTGTGCTATGTACAGTGTCCGGAGTGTGCTACGTACAGTGTCCGGGGTGTGCTACGTACAGTGTCCGGGGTGTGCTACGTACAGAGTGCAGATGTCAGAAGTGAATTAGGAACTTGCATAAATGACATCAGAGTAGAACTGCCCAGAGGTAATAAAGGTAAACAAATATATCTATAAAAGCAGCTCTATATTAATAGCAGGAAAATCAATATGAGAATAGGTAAATCAATATTTAGCAACACAACTGTAATCTAAACGTGTCTAAAGGAATAACAGTTTCCTAGTGTTTTTTGAGTCCCCTTCGAAAAAATGAGAGATGGTGGGGTCGCCTTTTAAATGGCAACAACAAACTGCGCAGGGCCAGTGCAAGGAATTTTGTTTACTTATCCCCGGTCCAAGAAGTGACGACATACAGGGGAGGGCTGGCAGCCTGTCCAGTCAAGTGGCCCATTGAACCACCCAATCAGCTCATCCATACCCACCTGTTTTTTCAATGCAGCCTCACCAGTGCCGCCTCCCCAGTGCCCATTAATGCAGCCTCCCCAGTGCCCATCAATGCAGCCTCACCAATGCCCATCAATGCAGTCTCACCAGTGTCCATAAATGCATGCTCACCAGAGTTGTAGTTTCACCTGCCCTGCTCAGGAGCTTAAGCGCGGGCTACAACTCCCAGAATAAAACAGTGGCTGGCTGGGTAGTCGGCCCAACTTCCTACAGAAGGAAAAAAAAGTCAGCAGGCAATGGTGCCCATAAAAATAGTGAAGGGGGTTGCACATTGTGGCAGTGGTGGAAGTGATAGGCGGCTTCACAGCCACTTGTAACACTTTCACATGAAATGCGACAGTCAGCTTTACTAAAGTACACACACTCCTAGCTGCTATAGGGACTGGGAGTGTGTAAAAAAATAATAATAATTCCGCACTGTAAAAATCTGAATCCCCAGCAAGTGTCTGGGGATTAGGATTTTACTGCCCCCCTATTCTGATGCCCTGAGGTGGCTGCTTAGGGCGCCATATGGTAGTGCCTGCCATAGCCCTGGGGCCACTACAGTTATAGGGCAGTCTTTAGGCTCGGTTCACACCAGTGTGCTGTGCAACCTGACATGTGTTTTGCACCACACTGGAGTGCAAATCACATGTGAAGTCTGTGCTATGCGATTTTTGCCATTTGGACCAAGGTCATGCAGGAACCTTTTTTGGTCCACACCAGAATCTGATTGCATGGGTGTTCACACCCCTGCGATCCGATTAATTTACTGAATTGACAGTTTGCACGGCACTATGTGAACCGATCTGGGGGTGTCATTAACTTTGTATTGACACTCCCAGCGGTTCGCATAAGGCAGTGTGAACCGCCTACGAGTCAGGTGCGATGCAGGAACCCGCAGTGGATTCGCAGGGTTCTTGCATCGCACTAGTGTGAACCAAGCCTGGTTCACACTGCAGCGATGTAAGAACCCTGCGAATCCACTGTGGGTTCCCACATCGCATGTCTCCCAGTGGCAGTTCACACTGCCCTATGCGAACTGCTGGGAGTGTCAGTTAAAAGTTAATGACACCCCCAAATCAATTTGTATATCACAGTGCGAACTGCAAATTCGGACAGTAATCAAATCGCATGGGTGTGAACACCCACGTGTTCGTATTTTGCTGGGACCAAAAATGAGTCCTGTGCGAAATTTGGTCCGAATACAATACAAATTCAGCCATTCTATCTGTATGGCTGAAATCCCATCGCACAGAGATCGCATGTGATTTTCACTGCAGTGTGGTACAAATCGCATCTGCTGTCGAACATCGCTGCAGTGTGAACCAGCACTAAGGGCCGGTTCACACTGGTGTGATGGGAGAACCCTGCAAATCCACTGCAGGTTCCCGCATCACACGGCAGTTCACACTGCCTTATGCAAACTGCTGGGGAGTGTCATACGATGTTAATGACACTCCCAGTTCATCTTGCATATCACACTGCGAACTGACAGTTTGGACATGAATCGGATCGCATGGGTGTGAACACCCATGCGATCCGATTCTGGTCCGAACAAAAAGGTCCGGTTCGTGTTTGAACCGAATGCGGTGCAATATCAGCCAAACTATCTGTATGGTTGAAATCGCATCGCACAGATATTGCATGTGATGTGAACAGCAGTGTGCTGCAATCACATGCAATGTCTGGCATTGCTGCAGTGTGAACCAGCAAGTCCTAAGCAAGTCCTAAATCTTCACCTCTAAATTCTGGTGCATGTTGCAGCTGTGAATAGGGCCTACGGGTAGTATTAGGGCTAAAGAATAACAGGGTGGGCAGTTCTGATAGATGGCAGTAGATAATGGCCGACCGGCCCTCTTACCAGACCAGACGGAGATACAGCAACAATTGTTCCTCTGATCAGCAATTAGCTCATTCTGGGTTGCCTGTGGCGACTCCGCTGAATAGTGCCCAGATCTGTATTCTGGAAATAACTTTATGCCTTTCTTCAGAAGGGATAGTGCTAGGCTGTGTGGATTTCTCTCTGGTGGTGCAGTGCAGTGGGATTCTCTCTCTCTCTCTAATGGAGTCCTCCTGGGTGCACTTCCCCAAAATTCTCCCGGGCTCCTGAATCTCTCCCTCCTCTTCAATTGGGCATGCTGGGGGCTGCAGTTTCTCCCCTAAGTATTGCATGTCCAGCCCTCGGCACTACATTTCCCATAATCCTCCTCTCTGCTTCATTGTAGAGTTTTTTTCTCCTTGTCCAATAAGGAGGGGGAAGAAAAAACGAATACTGTACACAGTGATGAGAGGAGGAGGAGGGGGAGGAGGAGGAGGGAGCCCGCAGCAGCAGCAGCCTCTCTCTCTCTCTACACAGACACTGTCGCTCCGATCTTTTGCTGCTCTGCTCTCTTCTGACAGGAGGGAGGAGGGGAATGGGCAGGCATCGAGAGAGAGAGAGAGAGAGAGAGACATCCAGTCCTTTTAGCGGCGGCTAGATCAGGGGGGAGGAAGGAGCTCTCCTTCTCGGACTCGCTCCTGTCATTTGCCAGTGGTGACTGGCGGTGAGAGCAAGCGGATCAGGATCCGCTGCACCCGCTTACAGGAGCATGACGGCCCGGGACCTTCATCCAACTCGGCCAGCACCTGGTCCCTGGAACGAACAGCACGCACCAGCGGCGGACGGGCATCTCACACAGGCGGGTGGCGGGCCCCCCGGACTTGGCGGAATTACAGGGCCCAGTCGCAACGGCGACTGCTGCAACACTGATAATTCCGCCACTGAGCAGTGGTAATAGTAGTATAGAGTGGCAAATAACTTGTGACATAGGTGTCTTGACTGAGCAGCAGCAGTAGTAGTAGTAGTAGTAGACAATACAGTGTCAAATCACTTGGGCAAGAGGTGCCATGATGAGCAGCAGTGGTAATAGTAGTATAGAGTGGCAAATAACTTGTGACATAGGTGTCTTGACTGAGCAGCAGCAGTAGTAGTACAAGACAATATAGTGTCAAATCACTCGGGCAAGAGATGCCATGATGAACAGCAGCAGCAGCAGCAGTGGTAATAGTAGTATAGAGTGGCAAATAACTTGTGACATAGTTGTCTTGACTGAGCAGCAGCAGTAGTAGTAGTAGACAATACAGTGTCAAATCACTTGGGCAAGAGGTGCCATGATGAGCAGCAGTGGTAATAGTAGTATAGAGTGGCAAATAACTTGTGACATAGGTGTCTTGACTGAGCAGCAGCAGTAGTAGTACAAGACAATATAGTGTCAAATCACTCGGGCAAGAGATGCCATGATGAACAGCAGTGGTAATAGTAGTATAGAGTGGCAAATAACTTGTGACATAGGTGTCTTGACTGAGCAGCAGCAGTAGTATTAGTAGTAGTCGACAATACAGTGTCAAATCACTTAGGCAAGAGGTGCCATGATGAGCAGCAGTGGTAATAGTAGTATAGAGTGGCAAATAACTTGTGACATAGGTGTCTTGACTGAGCAGCAGCAGTAGTAGTACAAGACAATATAGTGTCAAATCACTCGGGCAAGAGATGCCATGATGAACAGCAGCAGTGGTAATAGTAGTATAGAGTGGCAAATAACTTGTGACATAGGTGTCTTGACTGAGCAGCAGCAGTAGTAGTAGTAGTAGACAATACAGTGTCAAATCACTTGGGCAAGAGGTGCCATGATGAGCAGCAGTGGTAATAGTAGTATAGAGTGGCAAATAACTTGTGACATAGGTGTCTTGACTGAGCAGCAGCAGTAGTAGGTACAAGACAATATAGTGTCAAATCACTCGGGCAAGAGATGCCATGATGAACAGCAGCAGCAGCAGCAGTGGTAATAGTAGTATAGAGTGGCAAATAACTTGTGACATAGGTGTCTTGACTGAGCAGCAGCAGTAGTAGTAGTAGTAGTAGACAATACAGTGTCAAATCACTTGGGCAAGAGGTGCCATGATGAGCAGCAGTGGTAATTGTAGTATAGAGTGGCAAATAACTTGTGACATAGGTGTCTTGACTGAGCAGCAGCAGTAGTAGTACAAGACAATATAGTGTCAAATCACTCGGGCAAGAGATGCCATGATGAACAGCAGCAGCAGCAGCAGTGGTAATAGTAGTATAGAGTGGCAAATAACTTGTGACATAGGTGTCTTGACTAATCAGCAGCAGTAGTAGTAGTAGTAGTAGACAATACAGTGTCAAATCACTTGGGCAAGAGGTGCCATAATGAGCAGCAGTGGTAATAGTAGTATAGAGTGGCAAATAACTTGTGACATAGGTGTCTTGACTGAGCAGCAGCAGTAGTAGTACAAGACAATATAGTGTCAAATCACTCGGGCAAGAGATGCCATGATGAACAGCAGTGGTAATAGTAGTATAGAGTGGCAAATAACTTGTGACATAGGTGTCTTGACTGAGCAGCAGCAGTAGTATTAGTAGTAGTCGACAATACAGTGTAAAATCACTTAGGCAAGAGGTGCCATGATGAGCAGCAGTGGTAATAGTAGTATAGAGTGGCAAATAACTTGTGACATAGGTGTCTTGACTGAGCAGCAGCAGTAGTAGTACAAGACAATATAGTGTCAAATCACTCGGGCAAGAGATGCCATGATGAACAGCAGTGGTAATAGTAGTATAGAGTGGCAAATAACTTGTGACATAGGTGTCTTGACTGAGCAGCAGCAGTAGTAGTAGTAGTAGTAGACAATACAGTGTCAAATCACTTGGGCAAGAGGTGCCATGATGAGCAGCAGTGGTAATAGTAGTATAGAGTGGCAAATAACTTGTGACATAGGTGTCTTGACTGAGCAGCAGCAGTAGTAGTACAAGACAATATAGTGTCATATCACTCGGGCAAGAGATGCCATGATGACCAGCAGAAGCAGCAGCAGCAGTGGTAATAGTAGTATAGAGTGGCAAATAACTTGTGACATAGGTGTCTTGACTGAGCAGCAGCAGTAGTAGTACAAGACAATATAGTGTCAAATCACTCGGGCAAGAGATGCCATGAACAGCAGCAGTGGTAAGAGTAATAAAAATGGCAAATAGCTCGGCCAAGAGGTGCCATCAGCTGCAGCAGTAGTAATAGAAAGTGGCAAATCTCTCGGACAAAAGGTGACAGCAGCAGTATGAGTAATACAGGGAGTGCAGAATTATTAGGCAAATGAGTATTTTGACCACATCATCCTCTTTATGCATGTTGTCTTACTCCAAGCTGTATAGACTCGAAAGCCTACTACCAATTAAGCATATTAGGTGATGTGCATCTCTGTAATGAGAAGGGGTGTGGTCTAATGACATCAACACCCTATATCAGGTGTGCATAATTATTAGGCAACTTCCTTTCATTCGGCAAAATGGGTCAAAAGAAGGACTTGACAGGCTCAGAAAAGTCAAAAATAGTGAGATATCTTGCAGAGGGATGCAGCACTCTTAAAATTGCAAAGCTTCTGAAGCGTGATCATCGAACAATCAAGCGTTTCATTCAAAATAGTCAACAGGGTCGCAAGAAGTGTGTGGGAAAACCAAGGCGCAAAATAACTGCCCATGAACTGAGAAAAGTCAAGCGTGCAGCTGCCAAGATGCCACTTGCCACCTGTTTGGCCATATTTCAGAGCTGCAACATCACTGGAGTGCCCAAAAGCACAAGGTGTGCAATACTCAGAGACATGGCCAAGGTAAGAAAGGCTGAAAGGCGACCACCACTGAACAAGACACACAAGCTGAAACGTCAAGAATGGGCCAAGAAATATCTCAAGACTGATTTTTCTAAGGTTTTATGGACTGATGAAATGAGAGTGAGTCTTGATGGGCCAGATGGATGGGCCAATGGCTGGATTGGTAAAGGGCAGAGAGCTCCAGTCTGACTCAGACGCCAGCAAGGTGGAAGTGGAGTACTGGTTTGGGCTGGTATAATCAAAGATGAGCTTGTGGGGCCTTTTCGGGTTGAGGATGGAGTGAAGCTCAACTCCCAGTCCTACTGCCAGTTTCTGGAAGACCCCTTCTTCAAGCAGTGGTACAGGAAGAAGTCTGCATCCTTCAAGAAAAACATGATTTTCATGCAGGACAATGCTCCATCACACGCGTCCAAGTACTCCACAGCGTGCCTGGCAAGAAAGGGTATAAAAGAAGAAAAACTAATGACATGGCCTCCTTGTTCACCTGATCTGAACCCCATTGAGAACCTGTGGTCCATCATCAAATGTGAGATTTACAAGGAGGGAAAAGAGTACACCTCTCTGAACAGTGTCTGGGAGGCTGTGGTTGCTGCTGCACGCAATGTTGATGGTGAACAGATCAAAACACTGACAGAATCCATGGATGGCAGGCTGCATGAATGTCCTTGCAAAGAAAGGTGGCTATATTGGTCACTGATTTGTTTTTGTTTTGTTTTTGAATGTTTGGATGTTATATTGGTTTCACTGGTAAAAATAAATAATTGAAATGGGTATATATTTGTTTTTTGTTAAGTTGCCTAATAATTATGCACAGTAATAGTCACCTGCCACACACAGATATCCCCCTAAAATAGCTAAAACTAAAAACAAACTAAAAACTACTTCCAAAAAATATTCAGCTTTGATATTAATGAGTTTTTTGGGTTCATTGAGAACATGGATGTTGTTCAATAATAAAATGAATCCTCAAAAATACAACTTGCCTAAATTCTGCATTCTGCACTCCCTGTATATCGGTACATAATCACTCTGTCACGCCCCCTGGTGGTAGAGCCTGATGTGCGGAGGACGGCCTCTCTTACAGCTCTGACTCCGAGCCCTGATAGAGCAGACAGGAAGCGCAAGAGTACAGAGTCGCACGAGTGCTGACTGACCTGAGAAGTCGCAGATGAAGTCGCAGGACTGGAATCACGAAGAAGTCGCAGGAGGACGCTGGTGCAGGGCAGCCCAAGAACAGCTGTCAGCAGATAGCGAAGTCAAGGTGCAGGCCGGGTCGGTATTGGGCTGGCAGCGAGGTGGCAGAATCAGCAGGCAGAAGCAGGTCAAACAAGCCGGTCAGTATTAGGCTGGCAGCAGGATAGCAGGATCAGCAGGCAGAAGCAGGTCAAACAAGCCGGGTCAGTATTAGGCTGGCAGCAGGATAGCAGGCAGAAGCAGGTCAAACAAGCCGGGTCAGTATTAGGCTGGCAGCAGGATAGCAGGATCAGCAGGCAGAAGCAGGTCACACGAGCCGGGTCAGTATTGGGCTGGCAGCAAGGTAGCAGGGTCAAACAAGCCGGGTCAGGTAACATAAGCAGGAATCAGGTAACAGGATCAGGTATGCTAGACGTAGTAGAACGGACAGCACCTGAGTCAGGGAAGTGGCTCAGTTTAAATAGCCTGTCTGGAACCAAACATTCAGGAAGTGCACGCCCTTGCAGGAACTGAGGTCACAGGCCGACCTCTACGGCCGCCATCTTGGGTACTGGCATGCCCTTCCTGACATTGCCCCCTCCTAACGGGCAGCCTCCGGATGCCCAATCTGGCCACCTTGTCAGGGTGAGAATTCTTGAAGGCCTGAATGAGCTTCTGAGCGTGAATATTGTCTTCCGGTTCCCAGGAATTGTCCTCTGCTCCGTATCCTCTCCACTTGATTAGGTACTGAACCTGGTTCCTCCTTCTCCTGCAATCTAATACCGCTTCCACTTCAAACTCCTCTTCGCCGTCCACAAGCACGGGTTCAGGTGGGCCAACATCTCGATCAGGGAACGGATCGGGAATAGCAGGTTTTAGTAGAGTTACATGAAACACGGGGTGAATCTTAAGAGAGTCCGGTAACTCAAGCTCGTAGGCGACATTATTGATTCGTCTCTTCACCGGGAATGGTCCCAAGAACTTAGGTCCTAATTTTTTCGAAGGGCAAGCGAGTTTTAGATTTGTGGTTGCCAACCACACTTGGTCGCCTGGATCTAAGATTAGTTCCCCCCTTCTCTTCTTATCAAAAACTTCTTTGTTGTGAGCCTGGGTCTTGGCCATTGTTTCCTGTAACAATTTATTGTTGGTAGTAAAGAAGTCCACTGTTTTAAGGACAGCAGGTACAGAACATTCAGGAACTGGGTTAAACAGAAAAGATGGGTGGAAACCGTAGTTTGCGAAGAAGGGCGACTGCTTGGTGGCTGAATGAGCGGAATTGTTATAGGCGAATTCGGCCAGGGGAAGTAAATGGAACCAATCGTCTTGCGAGAATGAAGAAAAAACAACGGAGATATTGTTCGAGTGTCTGATTGGTCCTTTCCGTCTGTCCATTCGTCTGTGGATGGTAGGCTGATGAGAAAGAAAGTTCAATCCCCAGAGACTCACACAGCGACCTCCAGAACCTGGAGGTAAACTGGGCCCCTCTGTCGGAAACTATGTTTGCCGGAGCTCCATGAAGCCTTATGATCTCTCTAATAAAGATTTGTGCAGTCTCTTGTGCAGAAGGAGTGCCTTTCATGGGTAAAAAGTGGGCCATCTTGGACAGGCGGTCGACGATCACAAAAATAGTATTACAGCCCTCGGAAGGCGGCAACTCCACGATAAAGTCTATGGAAATCATTTGCCACGGTCTACTTGGGACAGGGAGTGGCTTTAGTAGACCCCAGGCCTTGGACTTGCTGTTCTTGTTGCGAACACAAGTAGTACAGGATTCCACATACTTCTTACAATCTTTATCCATTCCGGGCCACCAAAATGTCCGTTGCATTAGTTCAGAAGTCTTGTAACTGCCAAAATGCCCTGCAAGCATGTGATCATGGCACAACCCCAAGGTGGAGACTCGCAGACTTTCTGGTACAAAGATCTTATCTCCATACCAGAGCAGCCCATCTCTTGCCACTAAAGTGGTCCCGGGCGGGGAAGGGTTACCTGCGGAGGCTTGTCTGATTTGAGTGATCAGGTTCCCCTGTAATAGGAGGAAGTTTCCGGATGACAGGATTGTATCTGGCGGAGAGGTTTCTTGAGGCTTGCTGAACATACGTGACAATGCATCCGGTTTTATGTTCTTTGATCCAGGCCTGTATGTTAAGTGAAAGGTGAATCTGGAAAAAAAAAGTGCCCATCTAGCCTGCCGGGGTTTCAATCTCTTTGCCGTCCTCAGATATTCGAGATTCTTATGATCCGTGTAGATTAAGATTGGATGTGAGGCCCCTTCTAAAAGGTACCTCCATTCTTCTAAGGCAGCTTTGATCGCTAGGAGTTCGCGATCCCCAACGTCATAATTCTTCTCAGCACTGGTCAGTTTACGAGAAAAGAAGGCGACAGGGTGCAACAGGGCCTTGGGTCCCTGTCTCTGGGAAAGTACGGCTCCAACCGCCGTCTCCGATGCGTCCACCTCTAAGACATATGGCAGGGCCGAATCCGGGTGTTTCAAGACAGCTGCAGAGGTGAAAAGCCCTTTCAGAGTCTCGAAGGCAGTCTGAGCCTCAGGGGACCAATGGAATCTGACACCTTGTTTGGTGAGCTGGGTGATGGGGAGATGATTGCCGAGAAACCTCTGATAAATTTCCTGTAAAAGTTCGCAAAACCCACGAAACGTTGGATGCCTTTCTTATCACTGGGAGCTGGCCAGTCCAAGATGGCTGCGACTTTTTGAGGATCCATCTTGATACCCTCAGTGGATATTATCAGGCCCAGGAATTGGATGCTCTGACGCTCGAATTCGCATTTCTCGGGCTTGGCGTAAAGTCCATGCTGCCGAAGGCGGCCCAATACGTTTTTGACGTGTCTGCGATGGTCGTCTAAAGAGGAAGAAAAAATTAGTATATCGTCAAGGTACACAACAACAAATAAGTCCAGGAAATCTCGGAAGACATCATTAATAAAGTGCTGGAAAGTAGCGGGGGCATTGCAAAGTCCGAAGGGCATCACAAGGTACTCAAAATGCCCAAAACGTGTGCGGAAGGCAGTCTTCCATTCATGCCCTTCCCGTATACGGATCAAATTATAGGCCCCCCGGAGATCCAGCTTAGTAAATATGATGGCAGAACCAAGTCTCTGAAAAAGTTCTGGCACAAGTGGCAGAGGATAACGGTTTTTGACCGTAATTTTATTTAAGTCCCGATAATCCACACATGGACGTAAAGAGTGGTCCTTTTTCTCCACAAAAAAGATCCCTGCACCAGCCGGGGACGTGGAAGGGCGGATGAACCCTTTCCTCAAGTTTTCATCAATGTAGTCCTTAAGAGCTACAAGTTCACATTCGGATAAAGGGAAAATCCGGCCAAAGGGGACTTCGACTCCAGGGAGGAGCTCGATTGGACAATCATAGGCCCGATGAGGAGGGAGAGTCTCTGCCCTTTTTTGCTGAACACGTCCAAGAAATCGTGGTAAACTGCAGGTACAAATTGACGAGCCTCAGAGTCTGTGTCAAGGCATAACAAGGAGGGCTGGTCACAAGGGGTTGGTAGGCAGTGCTGAAGGCAGTAGGGCGAACAAAACTCAATTCCGTCTGTGGTCCAGTTGATACTGGGGTTATGGGCTTTCAGCCAGGGCATGCCGAGGATTATCGGGAACAAAGGAGAGGCGATGGCATCTAATCGAAGTAGTTCTTTATGGTCCCTAGCCATAGTGGCTAGTAGGGGAATAGTCTCGTGCGTTACTGCACCAGACTTAATAACGGACCCATCAGCCAAGTAGATGGAAAGTTTCTGTGCCTTGGGCTGCAGAGGAATACGATGTCTTGCAGCGAAGGATAGGTCCACAAAGCAGCTGCAGGCCCCGGAATCAATTATAGCGGGAGTCTGGATGGTCCCTTCTGGCAGCTGTAATGAAATTGAGAGAGCAAGGTGAGCAGAATTGCTGGGCATGTTCAAGGTTGCAGGGGGCGAAGTAACTGAGAGGCACTTGCGCAGTTTGACTGGGCAGGATCTCACATAATGGCCTGACCCCCCACAGTACAGGCAAAGATTCTGTTGGTGGCGACGTTGGCGCTCTTCAACGGTGAGAGAGGGGCGAAGCAGGCCGATCTGCATTGGCTCTGGAGCGTCAGACGTGGCTGGGACAGGACCCGGCGGAGCAGGGTTGTAGGGGTTGGGGACCCGTGGTAGCATCCATACTGAGCGTGACTGGCCCGCAGCCCTCTCCGATCTTCGTTCTCTCAACCGGCGATCGATTTGAATGGATAAGTCGATCAAAGCCTCCAAGGTGGAAGGCACCCCCACTCGGGCAAGTTCGTCTTTAAGGGACTCAGAGAGGCCCATGCGAAATTGGTAGCGAAGTGCGGCATCATTCCAATTGGTGTCAAAGCCCCAGCGCCTGAATTCGGAGACGTAGTCCTCAACTGGTCTGCGACCCTGCTGAAGCGAACGAAGGGCTGCTTCAGCGGACG
Source organism: Rana kukunoris (assembly GCA_029574335.1). Classification (NCBI taxonomy): domain Eukaryota; kingdom Metazoa; phylum Chordata; class Amphibia; order Anura; family Ranidae; genus Rana; species Rana kukunoris. The sequence continues at coordinate 1,941 of JAJQKJ010002767.1, read as the reverse complement.
CAGCTTGCTGGGGGTCCTCGTACAACTGGGCCATGGCTGCAAAGAATGAGGCTAGGTCTACTAGGCACACGGACTTCTGCTCAAGGAGACGATGGGCCCAGGACTGTGGTTCCCCTTGCAGCAGAGAGACTACAAAGCCAACCTTTGTGGCCTCCAGGGAGAAGGTGCGAGGCTGCAGTGCAAAGTATAGTTCACATGCGTTTTTGAAGGACCTAAACTTGCTGCGATCGCCAAGGAATTTCTCTGGGGTCGGGACCCTGGGTTCAGGTGGAAGCATAACTACTGCTGGAGCAGAAGCCGCACCCTGCTGGGCGGCCTGGACTGGTGCGGATCCCTGGGCAGCAGAAGATAGAGTCTGTATTCGTCCTTCTAGCTGGGTATAACCTGCTTGTAGGTCATTTACTGCCCGTGCCAGGTCAGCCAGATGCTGGCACAGTTCTTCCATGGGAGAGGGTCCTCGCACAGGCTCAGACATGGCTGTCCGTTACTGTCACGCCCCCTGGTGGTAGAGCCTGATGTGCGGAGGACGGCCTCTCTTACAGCTCTGACTCCGAGCCCCTGATAGAGCAGACAGGAAGCGCAAGAGTACAGAGTCGCACGAGTGCCTGACTGAGTCGCTGATGAAGTCGCAGGACTGGAATCACCGAAGAAGTCGCAGGAGGACGCTGGTGCAGGGGCAGCCCAAGAACAGCTGTCAGCAGATAGCGAAGTCAAGGTGCAGGCCGGGTCGGTATTGGGCTGGCAGCGAGGTGGCAGAATCAGCAGGCAGAAGCAGGTCAAACAAGCCGGGTCAGTATTAGGCTGGCAGCAGGATAGCAGGATCAGCAGGCAGAAGCAGGTCAAACAAGCCGGGTCAGTATTAGGCTGGCAGCAGGATAGCAGGCAGAAGCAGGTCAAACAAGCCGGGTCAGTATTAGGCTGGCAGCAGGATAGCAGGATCAGCAGGCAGAAGCAGGTCACACGAGCCGGGTCAGTATTGGGCTGGCAGCAAGGTAGCAGGGTCAAACAAGCCGGGTCAGGTAACATAAGCAGGAATCAGGTAACAGGATCAGGTATGCTAGACGTAGTAGAACGGACAGCACCTGAGTCAGGGAAGTGGCTCAGTTTAAATAGCCTGTCTGGAACCAAACATTCAGGAAGTGCACGCCCTTGCAGGAACTGAGGTCACAGGCCGACCTCTACGGCCGCCATCTTGGGTACTGGCATGCCCTCCTGACACACTCAGCCTTTTGGCATTAGCAGTAGGAGCCCATATGGTGGCAAAATTACAAAAGCTTGAAGTTGCAGTAGCATGGTGATTAAATTTGAAAAGCAGAATGACACAGGCCTTAAGTAGCTGTAGCCTGACTATACCATAGTGCCTCATAATTTAAAAGTTTGATTAACGTCATTTCTATGCCATCCGTGACTTTTTAAATTCATGATGAGCAATTACTTTTCAAAATAATGTGGCAGCAGCATCAGGACTCCTTATAGTGGCTTAATGACACAGCATGGAAATATTTATGCCCTTAACACTACCTGCCCACTATGGGCCAGATTCAGGTAGATGAGAGCATCTTTGCTCCAGAGTAACGCTTCTCATTTACGTTACTCTGAAGACCCTTTCAGCGCAAGTCCTGTAATTCACATAGCAGTTGCGCGTAAACTTGCGCCAGAGTAACGATTAATGCGCTGGCGTAACCCGACGCAAGTGGAAGTGGGTGTGATCATATGTAAATGATGGGCGGAGCCCAGCGCAAGGCTTACGTTCAGCGCATCAACCACGGAGCATGCGCAGTGAGTGCGGCTCCACTCGCCCCCTTTTGTGCGCATGCTCACAACTTCCGTCGGCACCACTTTCACGGGAAACGTCAGCGCAATGCCTTCCGTTGGGCTTTAAATGCGCCGTAGAAGCGCCATTTCGGCACTAAAGTATAGCCTGCTCCCCTCCCCGCAGTT
>JAJQKJ010001322.1:0-106623 GCA_029574335.1 Rana kukunoris | reverse complement strand
GCCCTCGGGGTGTGTGTGTGTGTGTGTGCCGCCCCAGAGGATGCGGGGAAATCTAGCCCTCTGTGTGTGTGTGTGTGTGCCGCCCCAGAGGATGCGGGAAATCTAGCCCTCTGGGTGTGTGTGCCGCCCCAGAGGATGCCGGGAAATCTAGCCCTCGGGTGTGTGTGTGCCGCCCCAGAGGATGCCGGGAAATCTAGCCCTCGGTGTGTGCCCGCCCCAGAGGATGCCGGGAAATCTAGCCCTCGGGTGTGTGTGTGCCGCCCCAGAGCCGGGGAAATCTAGCCCTCGGTGTGTGTGTGCCCCGCCCCAGAGGATGCCGGGAAATCTAGCCCTCGGGTGTGTGCGCCGCCCCAGAGGATGCCGGGAAATCTAGCCCTCGGTGTGTGCGCCGCCCCAGAGGATGCCGGGAAAATCTAGCCCTCGGGTGTGTGTGCCGCCCCAGAGGATGCCGGGAAATCTAGCCCTTGGTGTGTGTGTGTGCGCCGCCCCAGAGGATGCAGGGAAATCTAGCCCTCGGGTGTGTGCGTGCTGTGGTGTGTGCGCCGCCCCAGAGGATGCGGGGAAATCTAGCCCTCGGGTGTGTGTGCCGCCCCAGAGGATGCAGGGAAATCTAGCCCTCGGTGTGTGTGTGTTGCCCCGCCCCAGAGGATGCAGGGAAATCTAGCCCTCGGGTGTGTGTGTGCCGCCCCAGAGGATGCGGGGAAATCTAGCCCTCGGGTGTGTGTGCCCGCCCCAGAGGATGCGGGGAAATCTAGCCCTCGGGTGTGTGTGGCCGCCCCCTCCGCCCCAGAGGATGCGGGGAAATCTAGCCCTCGGGTGTGTGCGCCGCCCCAGAAAAAAGCCCTCGGGTGGGCGAAATCTAGGAAAAAAAAGAAGAGAGGATGCGGGGAAATCTAGCCCTCGGGTGTGTGTGCCGCCCCAGAGGATGCGGGGAAATCTAGCCCTCGGGTGTGTGTGTGCCGCCCCCAAATGGCACCACAAGTGCGATGCATGTTTTCCATGTGTTCAGATATTAATTGATTCTTAACGTGTAGCCACCACCTTGACCTCACAGTCCCTGAAGAGGAAAGGGATAGGTCTGGTCTACCAGCCACAGATAGACATGACAATGTAACCCCTGAAATATGCCTCCAGCAGTGGCAGGCTGGGGGGTAGCACAGCGATCTGGTCACAATGCTCCCTTCTCGAAGAAGATCTTGGTTGGAAGGATTCTGGGTAATCAGAATATCGGTGGAAAGAAGAGCCATGCGGGGGCTTTCAGTCACATCTTACACAAAGTGACCGTGCTGACCGGCCCGGCACCATCGGAGAAGAAAATTTCATCAAGTCCACCAAAAAAAGTTTAACAAACTCTGCAGGACATACCCCCCCCCATTACATACCCCCAATATTTCATCATCTGAACCAAAATTCCAACATTTCTAACCTCCCATTCATATCCAGTCCTGGTAGAAGAAGGGTTCTGATCCTACATCCCCATAAATGGAGGAAACTAGAAGTTACAGATCGGTAATATCGGGGGGGGGGGGAAGCATAGTCCATCCCTGGAACTTCGCTCATGGTCACTAATGGTACCAATGCCAACCCACCTGCCAGCTTTTCTATTCTTTAGAGGGTATTATACAAAGTCCAATTCATCCATCTAAAGATCATCCAACAGGCAAAGGTTCCTGCAGATCATCCAATTCATTGTACAGTCCCTTTATCCAGGGACGCTGCCAGTCAGGGTCAGTATATGAATGGAAGTGTCCAGGAGACCAACGAGAGAGACAACAAATAACCCCAAATACCCAAAAGGAAGAAGAAACACGAGAAAACTCCAACCTACAGCAGAGACAGGGATGGAAGCCTCACCATACTGTCCCACACACAGCAGAGACAGGGATGGAAGCCCCATCATACTGTCCAACCCACAGCAGAGACAGGGATGGAAGCCCCATCATACTGTCCAACCCACAGCAGAGACAGGGATGGAAGCCTCACCATACTGTCCAACCCACAGCAGAGACAGGGATGGAAGCCTCACCATACTGTCCAACCCACAGCAGAGACAGGGATGGAAGCCTGTCCATACAGTCCAACCCACAGCAGAGACAGGGATGGAAGCCTGTCCATACAGTCCAACCCACAGCAGAGACAGGGATGGAACCCCTACCATACTGTCCAACCCACAGCAGAGACAGGGATGGAAGCCTGTCCATACAGTCCAACCCACAGCAGAGACAGGGATGGAACCCCTACCATACTGTCCAACCCACAGCAGAGACAGGGATGGAAGCCTCACCATACTGTCCAACCCACAGCAGAGACAGGGATGGAAGCCTCACCATACAGTCCAACCCACAGCAGAGACAGGGATGGAAGCCTCACCATACTGTCCAACCCACAGCAGAGACAGGGATGGAAGCCTCACCATACAGTCCAACCCACAGCAGAGACAGGGATGGAAGCCTCACCATACAGTCTAACCCACAGCAGAGACAGAGATGGAAGCCTCACCATACAGTCCAACCCACAGAAAAGGGATGGAAGCCTCACCATACTGTCCAACCCACAGCAGAGACAGGGATGGAAGCCTCACCATACAATCCAATCCACAGCAGAGACAGGGATGGAAGCCCCACCATACAGTCCAACCCACAGAAAAGGGATGGAAGCCCCACCATACTGTCCAACCCACAGCAGAGACAGGGATGGAAGCCTCACCATACAGTCCAACCCACAGCAAAGACAGGGATGGAAGCCTCACCATACAGTCCAATCCACAGCAGAGACAGGGATGGAAGCCTCACCATACAGTCCAACCCACAGCAGAGACAGGGATGGGAGCCCCACCATACTGTCCAACCCACAGCAGAGACAGGGATGGAAGCCTCACCATACAGTCCAACCCACAGCAGAGACAGGGATGGAAGCCCCACCATACTGTCCAACCTACAGCAGAGACAGAGATGGAAGCCCCACCATACTGTCCAACCCACAGCAGAGACAGGGATGGAAGCCTCACCATACAGTCCAACCCACAGCAGAGACAGGGATGGAAGCCTCACCATACAGTCCAACCCACAGCAAAGGGATGGAAGCCCCACCATACTGTCCAACCCACAGCAGAGACAGAGATGGAAGCCCCACCATACTGTCCAACCCACAGCAGAGACAGGGATGGAAGCCCCACCATACTGTCCAACCCACAGCAGAGACAGGGATGGAAGCCTCACCATACAGTCCAACCCACAGCAGAGACAGAGATAGAAGCCCCACCATACAGTCCAACCCACAGCAGAGACAGAGATAGAAGCCCCACCATACTTTCCAACCCACAGCAGAGACAGGGATGGAAGCCTCACCATACTGTCCAACCCACAGCAGAGACAGGGATGGAAGCCTCACCATACTGTCCAACCCACAGCAGAGACAGGGATGGAAGCCCCACCATACTGTCCAACCCACAGCAGAGACAGGGATGGAAGCCTCACCATACAGTCCAACCCACAGCAAAGGGATGGAAGCCCCACCATACTGTCCAACCCACAGCAGAGACAGGGATGGAAGCCTCACCATACAGTCCAACCCACAGCAGAGACAGGGATGGAAGCCTCACCATACAGTCCAACCCACAGCAGAGACAGGGATGGAAGCCCCACCATACAGTCCAACCCACAGCAGAGACAGGGATGGAAGCCTCACCATACAGTCCAACCCACAGCAAAAAACAGGGATGGAAGCCCCACCATACTGTCCAACCCACAGCAGAGACAGGGATGGAAGCCTCACCATACTGTCCAACCCACAGCAGAGACAGGGATGGAAGCCCCACCATACTGTCCAACCCACAGCAGAGACAGGGATGGAAGCCCCACCATACTGTCCAACCCACAGCAGAGACAGGGATGAAAGCCCCACCATACTGTCCAACCCACAGCAGAGACAGGGATGGAAGCCTCACCATACAGTCCAACCCACAGCAAAGGGATGGAAGCCCCACCATACAGTCCAACCCACAGCAGAGACAGGGATGGAAGCCTCACCATACAGTCCAACCCACAGCAGAGACAGGGATGGAAGCCTCACCATACAGTCCAACCCACAGCAGAGACAGGGATGGAAGCCCCACCATACAGTCCAACCCACAGCAGAGACAGGGATGGAAGCCTCACCATACTGTCCAACCCACAGCAGAGACAGGGATGGAAGCCTCACCATACTGTCCAACCCACAGCAGAGACAGGGATGGAAGCCCCACCATACTGTCCAACCCACAGCAGAGACAGGGATGGAAGCCCCACCATACTGTCCAACCCACAGCAGAGACAGGGATGGAAGCCTCACCATACAGTCCAACCCACAGCAAAGGGATGGAAGCCCCACCATACAGTCCAACCCACAGCAGAGACAGGGATGGAAGCCTCACCATACAGTCCAACCCACAGCAGAGACAGGGATGGAAGCCTCACCATACAGTCCAACCCACAGCAGAGACAGGGATGGAAGCCTCACCATACAGTCCAACCCACAGCAGAGACAGAGATGGAAGCCTCACCATACTGTCCAACCCACAGCAGAGACAGAGATGGAAGCCTCACCATACTGTCCAACCCACAGCAGAGACAGAGATGGAAGCCCCACCATACTGTCCAACCCACAGCAGAGACAGGGATGGAAGCCCCACCATACAGTCCAACCCACAGCAGAGACAGGGATGGAAGCCCCACTATACTGTCCAACCCACAGCAGAGACAGGGATGAAAGCCCCACCATACAGTCCAACCCACAGCAGAGACAGGGATGGAAGCCTCACCATACAGTCCAACCCACAGCAGAGACAGGGATGGAAGCCTCACCATACAGTCCAACCCACAGCAGAGACAGGGATGGAAGCCCCACCATACTGTCCAACCCACAGCAAAGGGATGGAAGCCCCACCATACTGTCCAACCCACAGCAGAGACAGGGATGGAAGCCCCACCATACTGTCCAACCCACAGCAGAGACAGGGATGGAAGCCCCACCATACTGTCCAACCCACAGCAAAGGGATGGAAGCCCCACCATACAGTCCAACCCGGTAACCTGATTGGCTGAGACGCCTGTCACTCTTATCCAAGGAACGCATCCCCCATGCTCCCCGAGGATAAGCACCGGAAGCCGACTACAGCCTGAGGGCCGCTGGCTCTGATAGGCACTTCCGCAGCCGCAGTTATTTAGAGGGCCGGCGCTCACCAGGGGGTGGGTCATCTGAATATTCGGGCGGCAATACATGAATCTATGTATATTGTCAGTGGCGTGTGCGGTAGCCAGAGGGGGCGGCGCTCACCAGGGGGCGGGCCATCTGAATATTCGGCGGCAATACATGAATCTATGTATATTGTCAGTGGCGTGTGCGGTAGCCAGAGGGGGCGGCGCTCACCAGGGGGCGGGCCATCTGAATATTCGGGAGCAATACATGAATCTATGTATATTGTCAGTGGCGTGTGCGGTAGCCAGAGGGGGCGGCGCTCACCAGGGGGCGGGCCATCTGAATACTCAGCAGCAATACATGAATCTATGTATATTGTCAGTGGCGTGTGCGGCGCTCACCAGGGGGCGGGCCATCTGAATACTCAGCGGCAATACATGAATCTATGTATATTGTCAGTGGCGTGGGCGGCGCTCACCAGGGGGTGGGCCATCTGAATACTCAGCAGCAATACATGAATCTATGTATATTGTCAGTGGCGTGGGCGGCAGCCAGAAGGGGCGGCGCTCTAGCGCCCTCTATTCACGCATTGGTTCAACATTGAGAAATGTTACGTTACCCCACATTAGGAGGGGCATCCCTGACAGAACCCACAATTAAAGGGATCTGGAGGGGTTTGTAGATCAGACCATGCAATGCAAAGCCACAGCTGACAAAGACAGCAGTCTACTCTCATGCAGTAGGAACGGTATATATTACATATATGATCACCCCACCCCTTTACAAAGCACGGGGTCCCCCCTCCCCCAGGAGCTCTGCTATGAAGGGAGAGGGGGATGGGCAGAGAACACCCCCACAAAAGGGCCAGCCCTGCTGTCAATGGCATTAGATAGGAGGGATGGTTGTAGCCCAGGGCAACCACAACTGCACAATCTCTCCCACAAAAGATCTACCTGACCAGAGGGGATCCCCAAAAACCTCAAAAATTGTGCCTACAGGCGATTCAGGAAACACAAGAAGTGAGGGGCTTGAGCTGCTGGGGAACGTTAACCTCTCTTTGTTTGGGTTTCCTGTAGGTAGACAAAGCCGATACCAGGTGACCGTCCCGGAAAGTGACTTACAAAAGAAATAAAAGGCGTTGGCTTCAATCGAGGCGACAATGAAACCCCCGACATCGTCCATGGGAAGTATAATAATCAGCATGCACCACCCACACCATCAACGAGCCGCGTGCGAACCCACGCCCTTACAACCTACCTCTTCCGAACTCCCTCCGCCTTCCTTGCTGCTCTTCACCGTACTTCTAGCCGGCACTGGCTTGACTGGATCCTAGAAAACACAAAAAACAGCCTGAAGGAAGGTCCATCGACTACACACAGCCTGCGGGAGATGACATGACTGCGGGGGATATACAGCACATTTATCAAGTATTTACACCCCCTTCACTGTTTTCAATGTTACGTCGCCGCCGGATACGACCGTTCCTTACATTCATTAACCACCAAATCATTTACCCGTACATTATTTTGTGCAATAGCCAAAAGGGGGGGGGGGGGTGTGCTGATCGGCCAGAGGGGGAATCCAATCAGTGGTTAGGGTGGACACAATGTCTGCTGGCCACCCACAACCAGTCCCCAGAGAGACAGGACGGCAGTCACCCCCCCCCCCCCCCGATGACAAGACGGCAGTCGCCCCCCCCCGATGACAGGACGGCAGTCGCCCCCCCCGATGACAGGACGGCAGTCGCCCCCCCCCCCACCCCCCCCCCCCCCGATGACAGGAGACGGCAGTCGCCCCCCCCCCCCCCCCCCCCATGACAGGACGGCAGTCCCCCCCCCCCCCCATGACAGGACGGCAGTCCCCCCCCCCCCCCCCATGACAGGACGGCAGTCGCCCCCCCCCCCCCGATGACAGGACGGCAGTCGCCCCCCCCCCCCATGACAGGACGGCAGTCGCCCCCCCCCCCCCGATGACAGACGGCAGTCGCCCCCCCCCCCCGATGACAGGACGGCAGTCGCCCCCCCCCCCCCGATGTCAGGACGGCAGTCGCCCCCCCCCCCCCCCGATGACAGGACGGCAGTCGCCCCCCCCCCCCCCGATGACAGGACGGCAGTCGCCCCCCCCCCCCCCCCCGATGACAGGACGGCAGTCGCCCCCCCCCCCCCCGATGACAGGACGGCAGTCGCCCCCCCCCCCCCCATGACAGGGCGGCAGTCGCCCCCCCCCCCCCCCCCGATGACAGGACGGCAGTCGCCCCCCCCCCCCCCCCCCCCATGACAGGGCGGCAGTCTCCCGAGGAAGAAAGAAGACGCCACACACTGATCGCCGCCTTTACCAGTAAAAATTGAAATAAAGAGCCCCTAAAAATACCCCAGAGTTGGTGAGATAACTTTTGCGCAAACCAATTAATAAACGTTTATTGGGAATTTTTATTACAGATTGGGATAAATTGATGAAGAAATTCTAATTTTTATTGGATAAAAGTAAAAAATCGATGGTTTTGTTTTTTCCCCCAAAATGTTGCTTGTTTTGCTTAGACCCCTTTCACACTGAAGTGTTTAAACAGCATTTTAGCGTTAAAAATGTTGCCAATAAAATGATTATAAAACGCTCTCCATGCATCTCAATGGACCCTTTCACACCGAGTCCTGCAAGCAGCATCTTTGGAGCAGCTTTTGGGGGCGATGAAAAATAAATAAATCCAAAAACGCCCCTCTCTATTGAAATGAATTAAAAAGCGCTGCAAAAACGCCTTCCCCTTTCACACCGAGGCACTTCAAGAACGCCCTAAAACATTGGGGGTCTTAGCGGTGCTTTACCAGCACATTGGGATTGCAGATGAGGCTTCCCTTGAATAATGTTTGAAAAATGCCCCAGTGTGAAAGGGGCCTTATAGTGCAAAAATAAAATCTGCAGAGATGATAAAATCCCACCAAAAGAAATACATCAACTATATGTACAACGTCGCACGACCGCGCAATTGTCAGTTAAAGCGACGCACTGTAAAATCCTTTTCATTGACGGACACAGCACTTAAATCTTGACCTTGGGGTTATATCGCCACCTTCAGGAGAGGACTTGGCAGAACATGTTAAAAACAGCAAAACCGCACAGTACCGCCCAGGGGGCGGTCCTACTGGCTATAACCCCTCACACTACATCCAGCCCCGGAATTGTAGTCACCTTATTTAACCTGGATACCGGGGGGGGTCCACAATAGGGAGGGGGGGTGTCCATTATTTCAGGAAACTCTCCTGAAAAGGTGTAACGCACTGCCATGGGGACCATTGTGGGCGTTCCCATTCTTTGTAAATAAACTTAGTCAGGTAAGGAAGCTTGTGAGACCCAAAAGGGGCCGACACCTCTGTAGATGCCCCCGCCGTATCCTCCATTTTTAGGGTATCCCGCACTGTGATAAGCGCTCCTACAAGCGACCTTTCCTGCGCTGACCCCCGACACAGTCATCCGAATGGTCCGCATCCTCTGACACTTCAGAACAGGGGCCGTGTGCCACAGCAAGGTCCTAGTCTGAATCAGAGCTTTCCCCCACAAAAGGGGGCCGGGAGGGCGCGTTTTTTACCCCCCCCCTGCCGCCGCTTCCACTCTTCTTCCAGAAGGCAAGAACAAGAAACTACAAGAAAATGGCCACCGCCCGCCTCAGCAAGAAACCGCCCGAGGCTCCTGACTAAGGCTACAAGAAAATGGCCACCGCCCGCCTCAGCAAGAAACCGCCCGAGGCTCCCGACTAAGGCTACAAGAAAATGGCCACCGCCCGCCTCAGCAAGAAACCGCCCGAGGCTCCTGACTAAGGCTACAAGAAAATGGCCACCGCCCGCCTCAGCAAGAAACCGCCCGAGGCTCCTGACTAAGGCTACAAGAAAATGGCCACCGCCCGCCTCAGCAAGAAACCGCCCGAGGCTCCTGACTAAGGCTACAAGAAAATGGCCACCGCCCGCCTCAGCAAGAAACCGCCCGATGCTCCTGACTAAGGCTACAAGAAAATGGCCACCGCCCGCCTCAGCAAGAAACCGCCCGAGCCTCCTGACTAAGGCTACAAGAAAATGGCCACCGCCCGCCTCAGCAAGAAACCGCCCGAGGCTCCTGACTAAGGCTACAAGAAAATGGCCACCGCCCGCCTCAGCAAGAAACCGCCCGAGGCTCCTGACTAAGGCTACAGGAAAATGGCCACCGAACTTCCTGACTATAGAAAAAAAAAAAACACTACAGGAAAATGGCGCTACCACGCTGCTCGGCACGGTGGTCTGCCACAATGTATACACCAGAACACCCCACAAAGTTTAAAAAACAGGGAAGAGAGCAAGCGGCCCCCCGTACAGCCACGCAGCGGCCCATGCATAGGAGGAGGGGGGATTGAGAGACCTCCCAGCTGCTCCGTCCTGCCGAGACAGGTGGAATCATACTTACCCTCCTGTGGGGACTGCTGGATGCATTCCGCAGGCAGGCCCATCACCCGAGGAGTACGGGGGGGGGCTATCGGCCCGGGACACTGACAGCAGTAGCCCGGTCATACGTGTGCCCCAGAACATACATCTCACCAGCCACCCCTGGATCACACGGGGCCCATCGTGGCCGGCCAGCGCGTAGCTAGGGCCCATCACCCAACCCGGCTGTTGATAGTAGATCACAGGAATTAAAAAGCTGTGAAAAATGGAAAAAAAAATCTCCAGGACCAATGGTCCCCACCAGGAGCCGGGTCCTTCTCCTACACTAGGCAGAAAAAAAACTGAGCTGCTGGATGCAGTGTGAGAGTTGAAAGCCAGTAGGACCGCCCCCTGGGCGGTACTGTGCAGTTTTGTAATGTTCTGCCTAGTCCTCTCCTGAAGGTGGCAATATAACCCTAAGGTCAAGATTTAAGGGATGTGTCTGTCAATGAACAAAAGAGAAAAAACGGCCTGGTCATGAAGGGGGGTAAAAAAATAAAAATCGGGGTTGAAGTGGTTAAAGTGCCCCGCCCACCTGTACAAAGGCGAACACACGTGTTGGTTCCATACACATCGCACCTCATGTGAGATGTCCGATCACCAGACCTCCTCTGAACGGAGGACCTGGAAAGGCTCTGATAGTGTTGCCTATGGCAACGTAGCTTGGCGCCATTCCACGAGCGCGTACAAGTTTAACCGCTTACAGACCAGCCGCTGCAGTTACACTCCTCGGACCATCTTAGCTGTACGTCGGTCACTTTAGGCAGGCACGCAAACCACGAGAGATCGCGGGCACGAGAGGCGGCACAGGGACGCCTGTGTGTGGAGACACACCCCCCTGTTCTGTGAGGAAAGGTGACCTGTAAATTTCCCTACAGTCCCCTCCCCCCACAGTCAGAACACACCCAGGTAACACAGTTAACCCCTTCCCCGTCCCCTAGTGGTTAACTCCTTCCCTGCCAGTGACATTTACACAGCAATCAGTACAATTTTATAGCTCTGATTGCTGAATAAAATGTGAATGGTCCCAAAATGTGTCCGATGTGTCTGCCATAATGTCGCAGTCCCGGGGAAAAAATAAATCAATCATTTTTTCGCAGATCGCCGCCATTACTAGTAAAAACAATAATAAAAATGCCATAAACCTTTCCCAGAATTTGTAAACAATATAACTTTTGCACAATCCAATCAATAAACGCTTATTGCGATTTGTATTACCAAAAATATATAGAATACGTATCGCCCTAAACCGAGGAAGAAATTCCCTTTTTAATTGGGGATATTTATTGCTCTATTTCTGTTTATAGCGCAAAAAATAAAACTGCCGAGGTGATCAAATACCACCAAAAGAAAGAAATATTTGTGGGGAAAAAGGGCGCCAATTTTGTTTGGGAGTCACGTCACACGACCGCGCAATTCTCAGTTAAAATAAAGTAGTGCCAAATAAAAAACCTGCAGCGCAAAAAAAAAAAAAAAAAAAGGGGGGGGGGGGGGTTTGGGGAAAGAAAACCTGCCATTTTATTCACTAGGGTCTCTCCTAATAAAAATATATATGTATTTTATCTACACACAGCATCCCATAATGACACAGAATGGCAGAAATGTCGGGGGAATTGGGTGGCGTCGGCAGTAATTCCCTCCTGGAGGATACTTGGGGCCACAATCTTTACCGCGATCTGGGATTTCCTGACACTCTTAGTCCAGCTGGAGGGGGGCGGGGACAGTCAGGCCGGGAGAGGGGGGGCAGGGTCTGTGAACAGTCAGGCTGGGAGAAGGGGGTTGGCCATTTTCAGATCTCTCCAGAGATGTCCAATAGGGTTGAAATCCAGGGCTCTGGCTGGCCCACTCTAGAGTTTTCCCCGAGCCCCTCCTGGGTTGTTCCGGCTGTGTGCGGAGGATGGAAGGAGCCCAGTCTGAGGTCCTGAGCTGTGGAGGAGGTCTTCATTTAGGAGATCTCTCTCTATTCAGCTTTCCCTCAACCCTGACCAGTCTCACAGCTTGACACTACCACCACCACCCTTCACAGTTGGGATGGTATCGGGCAGGTGATGGGCGGTACCTGGTTTCCTTTAGACAGAACCTTAATGCCGTGTACACACGATCACTTTATGTGATGAAAAAAATACGTTTTTAAAAACGTCAATTTCATTGACCGTGTGTAGGGGAAAAACGTCGTTTTATGTCTTGTAAAAAACGACAAAAAATAAAATAAAAATGTAAGCATGCTTCAATTTTTTGTGTCGTTTTTCAAAACGTCTTTTTTTTGTTTCACAAAAAGTCACCGTGTGTAGCAAAAAACGTTGTTTAAAACTAAGTTTTTCAACCTGCGCATGCCCAGAAGCTAGTTATGAAGCGAGCTTCAATGGAAAAGAGTGGTGAACGTAACCTCGCTTTGCTAGAGCATTGTGAAAAAACGATGGTGTGTAGGCAACGTCTTCTTTGAAAATTGAAGTTACTTCACAGAAAATGTCGGTTTTTTCCATCACAAAGTGATCGTGTGTACGCGGCATAAGAATTGAGACCAAACACTTCAATCTCAGAGCAGAGAATCTTCTTCCTCCCAGACAGAGTCCTTTAGGGCAGAGGTCATCAACCCCGTCCTCAGGACCCACTAACAGGCCAGGTCTGCAGGATAACGGAAACACATCACACGTGGTATTTGCTGCTCAGTGATTGCCGTATTCTACTCCATCTCCCCAAGGAAATACATAAAACCTGGCCTGTTAGTGGGCCCTGAAGACAGCAGAGATGACCACTGCTCTAGGAGCTTTCATGCGTTTTGCACCGAGGAGAGGATTCCTTCCAGCCCCTCCGCCAATCACACTGCAGGAACATCTCAGTAACCATTAGGAGCCTGACAAGATTCCAGGATCTGAAGACCTTCCTGAAAAAATCTGAAATTTATGGAAAATAATTGGATTTCCATTTCTGAGTGAGTGAAAAACGTATATAGGCAACACATGCGTAGTGAATCGCCTCGGGCGCTTGGTATCCATTCCCTACTGTATTTTGCCTTCAGAATAGATGGGGTTTGAGGTTTTTTCTAAAGGCCAGATGATTCCCTTCCGTTCGGATGCTGGTTGGTAGAGCGTTCCACAGTCTAGGTCCTTGGACTGCAAATCTTCGCTCTCCTTTAGACTTGTATCTGGCTTTGGGTATCTGGAGTAGATTTTGGTTGGTGGATCAGAGAATGCGATCGGGATTGTGAGATTTGAATTTTTCGCATAGATATTGGGGGGCATTTCCCAGAATACACTTGTGTGTCAGACAAAGTGCCTTAATGGTAATTCTGTCTTTTACGGGTAACCAGCAGAGGCGTCACAGAGGAAGGCGTCGCAGAGGAAGGCGTCGCAGAGGAAGGCGTCGCAGAGGAAGGCGTCGCAGAGGAAGGCGTCTCAGAGGAAGGCGTCTCAGAGGAAGGCGTCACAGAGGAAGGCGTCACAGAGGAAGGCGTCACAGAGGAAGGCGTCACAGAGGAAGGCGTCACAGAGGAAGGCGTCACAGAGGAAGGCGTCACAGAGGAAGGCGTCACAGAGGAAGGCGTCACAGAGGAAGGCGTCTCAGAGGAAGGCGTCTCAGAGGAAGGCACCTCAGAGAAGGCACCTCAGAGAAGGCACCTCAGAGAAGGCACCTCAGAGAAGGCATCTCAGAGAAGGCACCTCAGAGAGGGTGAGATTGATTCCCAGGGGTTTTTCCCAGTCACAAGTCTGGCGGGCGTATTTTGAACGACTTGTAGACGAGAGATTTGGTACTTTGGGAGACCGATATAAAGGGTGTTTGCATAATCCAGTCTGGGGTTGATTAACGTTCCCACCATGACTGCCGTGTCCTCTTTCGAGGGGAAAGGGGAGGAGTCTGCGTAGCAGATGATGCGATCCGCCGACTACTGAACTTATTTGTGCGTCCATTGTCATGTTGGAATGAAAATTGACTCCAAGACTTTTGACTTTGGAGCGGAGGGTGATGGTTTGTTCCAGAATGGGCGGGGCATCCATGTTTTTGTGGGAAGTCTCTTTCGGTTGGCGTGGAGCAGATGTTTTTGAGCCATTGAGTTTAGTGAAACTCTCCGTCATCCAATCCTCTATCAGAGGAAGGCATTTCTCTAGTCCTAGATAATGATCCTTTTTGTTGACGATTTCTACCATTCTGTGTTATTATGGGATGCCGAGTGGAGCGTCACCATGTGAACAGTGTGGGAGGAGTCTGTGGAGGTGTCCTCCCTCATTCTGGTTACACTCAGTACATTGGATGTATGGGGGAGGGGAGATTTCTCTGAATACACCGTGTTGGTCTCACCTTCTCTTTCTTGACTTTATTCGGCATCTTGATGGGGGAGAGGGACGATCTACGAGGGGAGATGGACGATCTACGAGGGGAGATGGACGATCTACGAGGGGAGATGGACGATCTACGAGGGGAGATGGACGATCTACGAGGGGAGATGGACGATCTACGAGGGGAGATGGACGATCTACGAGGGGAGATGGACGATCGGTAAGGGGAGATGGACGATCGGTGAGGGGAGATGGACGATCTACGAGGGAGAGGGACGATCTACGAGGGAGAGGGACGATCTACGAGGGAGATGGACGATCTACGAGGGAGATGGACGATCTACGAGGGAGATGGACGATCTACGAGGGGAGAGGGACGATCGGTGAGGGAGATGGACGATCTGTGAGGGAGATGGACGATCTATGAGGGAGATGGACGATCTGTGAGGGAGATGGACGATCTGTGAGGGAGATGGACGATCTGTGAGGGAGATGGACGATCTGTGAGGGAGATGGACGATCTATGAGGGGAGATGGACGATCTATGAGGGGAGATGGACGATCGGAGGGAGATGGACGATCTGTGAGGGAGATGGACGATCTATGAGGGAGATGGACGATCTGTGAGGGAGATGGACGATCTGTGAGGGAGATGGACGATCTATGAGGGGAGAGGGACGATCTATGAGGGGAGAGGGACGATCGGTGAGGGAGATGGACGATCTGTGAGGGAGATGGACGATCTATGAGGGAGATGGACGATCTGTGAGGGAGATGGACGATCTGTGAGGGAGATGGACGATCTGTGAGGGAGATGGACGATCTGTGAGGGAGATGGACGATCTATGAGGGGAGATGGACGATCTATGAGGGGAGATGGACGATCGGTGAGGGAGATGGACGATCTGTGAGGGAGATGGACGATCTATGAGGGAGATGGACGATCTGTGAGGGAGATGGACGATCTGTGAGGGAGATGGACGATCTATGAGGGGAGAGGGACGATCTATGAGGGGAGAGGGACGATCTGTGAGGGGAGATGGACGATCTACGAGGGGAGATGGACGATCTGTGAGGGGAGATGGACGATCTATGAGGGAGATGGACGATCTATGAGGGAGATGGACGATCTGTGAGGGAGATGGACGATCTGTGAGGGAGATGGACGATCTATGAGGGAGATGGACGATCTGTGAGGGAGATGGACGATCTGTGAGGGAGATGGACGATCTATGAGGGAGATGGACGATCTGTGAGGGAGATGGACGATCTGTGAGGGAGATGGACGATCTACGAGGGGAGATGGACGATCTATGAGGGAGATGGACGATCTGTGAGGGAGATGGACGATCTATGAGGGGAGAGGGACGATCGGTAATGTCGGACTCGGAAGGGAAGCGGTTGTCAGTCAGTTCCGTCTCCCGCACTTTGTAGGCCTCAATCGCGGCTCTTCTCGGTCCTCTCCCGGCCTCTCCCCGGTACCCGGACTCTCCCTCCTGTCATTGGCCGCTCCGCCGCTCAGATTTGACGTATGACGTCACCAACGCGGGAAGACGCAAAGACGCACGTGTCACCATGGTAACAGAGTGGAAACACCGCAATGGTGGATTCTGCAGAACGTACCCCACGCCCCTTTCCTCCGCCCACATAACACGCCTCCTCCCCCATATTACAATACCACGCCCCCGTACTGCCATTCCTCCGCCCTCAACTCTTTACAGTTACTGGATTCCCCGCCCTCGGTGATCAGACGACATAGACACCTCCCCAAATACCACCCCCTTCTTCTGTCCCTCCCCCACACCTCCAATGTATACTCCCTCCTCCCCCTACAATACAAGATACTAGGAAGAGGCGTAGAATGGGAGGGACTGGTCAGGTCACGTGATGGGAAGTGTTTTGGTCAGCTGGATATGAAGTGTATTCTGATTGGAGAGGGAGTGACGTCATCAGTGCGCGCCTGTACTGTGTACCCGGAAGTGTCTCCTCTATGCGTTCCGATCAGTGTTCTCCCGGAGGGCCCCTAATGTCCGTGCGGACCCGGGGCCCCCTCACCCCCCGCCGCCTTCTACTCAGCACCCCCTGCGGGGTCATGGCTGTGGGGGAGGAGTGGCCAAACAGGAGATCTCAGGGGGTGGAGTTGGGACTCCAGGGGGCGGGGCTGGGCCCCCAGCAGTGGGTGGAGTTGGGAATCCAAGGGGCGGGGCTTGGACCCCAGCAGAAGTTGGGGTGTATAGGGGGGAGGGAAGGGAAGGATTATGGGGGTGCCCCGGACTTGGCAGAGTGCTCCCCGGTGGTCTCCAGCTTTGCTCGGGGGGCGTGTCCTTCGCGGGTCCGGGTGGCGGCGGTGGATGCGGAGTCCTTGGTGAGGGCGGGGGTTCTGCAGGAAGTGGGGGACCCCCCGGATCGCGGCTCTGCCCTCTGGGTGAGTAAGAGGCAGCTGCGGGATTTAGGTTTGTATCACCGGGAGTGGGTGATAGTGACTTCCCCCGGGGCGCCCCTAAACCTCGGAGCGCCCCCAAACCTCGGAGCACCCCCAAACCTCGGAGCGCCCCCAAACCTCGGAGTGTCCCGGCACCACGGAGCGCCCCCAAACCTCGGAGCGCCCCCAAACCTCGGAGTGTCCCGGCACCACGGAGCGCCCCCAAACCTCGGAGCACCCCCAAACCTCGGAGCGCCCCCAAACCTCGGAGCACCCCCAAACCTCGGAGCACCCCCAAACCTCGGAGCACCCCCAAACCTCGGAGCGTCCCCAAACCTCGGAGTGTCCCGGCACCACGGAGCGCCCCCAAACCTCGGAGCGCCCCCAAACCTCGGAGCGGCCCCAAACCTCGGAGCGTCCCGGCACCTTGGAGCGCCCCCAAACCTCGGAGTGTCCCCAAACCCCAGAGCGTCCCGCCACCTTGGAGCGCCCCCAAACCCTGAAGCGCCCCCAAACCTCGGAGCGCCCCCACACCTCAGAGCGCCCCCACACCTCGGAGCGCCTCGGCACCTCGCCGTTATCCTGGCGGCAGAGCTGTGCTTGGGGCACCCCCAGAAATACAGCCACCTGCTGAGTGGAAGGCGGGGTCCCCCAGACCATGGGACCGCCCTCATCTCCGCCCCCCTCAGCTTCAACCTGACATCTGGAAACGGGGCGCTGAGCGAGGTGCTTGTAGAGGTGAGACCCTCCCCCACCTGTAACCCTCATATCCCCTCCCCCACCCATAACTTTCATATATCATAACTGCTAAAAGAGACAACCGCTCTTTAATACCCCTCCCCCAGGAGTCTGCGAGGTGATTGGCTGATTTGTGTCTTCTCTCTCTGCAGCGTTTCTGCTCGGCGCTGACAGCAGGAAGTCGATCGTCTTTGGCGGATCCTCCGTTTGCGAAGGAGCTCTATATACAGATCGTTCGCTCGCCGTGTTATAACAGTGAAGCCTCGTACCAGGCGGCTCTGTGCCGGCATTTCCACACCACCAGGTACCCTCCCCCATCTCATTTCCTTCCTTGTGTGTGAGGGGGGGCAGGGGAACCCCTTCTTGTCCTTGTGTGTGAGGGGCGGGAGCAGGGAACCCTTTCTTGTCCTTGTGTGTGAGGGGCGGGAGCAGGGAACCCCTTCTTGTCCTTGTGTGTGAGGGGCGGGAGCAGGGAACCCCTTCTTGTCCTTGTGTGTGAGGGGCGGGAGCAGGGAACCCCTTCTTGTCCTTGTGTGTGAGGGGCAGGGGAACCCCTTCTTGTGTGTGAGGGGCGGGGGCAGGGGAACCCCTTCTTGTGTGTGAGGGGGGGTGGGGCAGGGGAACCCCTTCTTGTCCTTGTGTGTGAGGGGCGGGGGCAGGAGAACCCCTTCTTGTCCTTGTGTGAGGGGCGGGGGCAGGGGAACCCCTTCTTGTCCTTGTGTGTGAGGGGCGGGGGCAGGAGAACCCCTTCTTGTCCTTGTGTGTGAGGGGCAGGGGAACCCCTTCTTGTCCTTGTGTGAGGGGCGGGGGCAGGGGAACCCCTTCTTGTCCTTGTGTGTGAGGGGCAGGGGAACCCCTTCTTGTCCTTGTGTGTGAGGGGCGGGGGCAGGGAACCCCTTCTTGTCCTTGTGTGTGAGCGGCGGGGGCAGGAAACCCCTTCTTGTCCTTGTGTGTGAGGGGGGGGCAGGGGAACCCCTTCTTGTTCTTGTGTGTGAGGGGCAGGGGAACCCCTTCTTGTCCTTGTGTGTGAGGGGCGGGGGCAGGAGAACCCCTTCTTGTCCTTGTGTGAGGGGCGGGGGCAGGGGAACCCCTTCTTGTCCTTGTGTGTGAGGGGCGGGGGCAGGAGAACCCCTTCTTGTCCTTGTGTGAGGGGCGGGGGCAGGGGAACCCCTTCTTGTCCTTGTGTGTGAGGGGCGGGAGCAGGGAACCCCTTCTTGTCCTTGTGTGTGAGGGGCGGGGGCAGGAGAACCCCTTCTTGTCCTTGTGTGTGAGGGGCGGGGGCAGGAGAACCCCTTCTTGTCCTTGTGTGAGGGGCGGAGGCAGGGGAACCCCTTCTTGTCCTTGTGTGTGAGGGGCGGGGGGGGAACCCCTTCTTGTCCTTGTGTGTGAGGGGCGGGGGCAGGGAACCCCTTCTTGTCCTTGTGTGTGAGGGGCGGGAGCAGGGAACCCCTTCTTGTCCTTGTGTGTGAGGGGCGGGGGCAGGGAACCCCTTCTTGTCCTTGTGTGTGAGGGGCGGGGGCAGGAGAACCCCTTCTTGTCCTTGTGTGTGAGCGGCGGGGGCAGGAAACCCCTTCTTGTCCTTGTGTGTGAGGGGCGGGAGCAGGGAACCCTTTCTTGTCCTTGTGTGTGAGGGGCGGGAGCAGGGAACCCCTTCTTGTCCTTGTGTGTGAGGGGGGGGGCAGGGGAACCCCTTCTTGTCCTTGTGTGTGAGGGGCGGGAGCAGGGAACCCCTTCTTGTCCTTGTGTGTGAGGGGCGGGAGCAGGGAACCCCTTCTTGTCCTTGTGTGTGAGGGGCGGGAGCAGGGAACCCTTTCTTGTCCTTGTGTGTGAGGGGCGGGAGCAGGGAACCCCTTCTTGTCCTTGTGTGTGAGGGGCGGGAGCAGGGAACCCCTTCTTGTCCTTGTGGGAGGGGCGGGACAGGGAACCCTTCTTGTCCTTGTGTGTGAGGGGCGGGGCGGGACCCCTTCTTGCTTGTGTGTGAGGGGCGGGGAGCCCCTTCTTGTCCTTGTGTGTGAGGGGCGGGAGCAGGGAGCCCCTTCTTGTCCTTGTGTGTGAGGGGCAGGGGAACCCCTTCTTGTGTGTGAGGGGCAGGGGAACCCCTTCTTGTGTGTGAGGGGGGGTGGGGCAGGGGAACCCCTTCTTGTCCTTGTGTGTGAGGGGCGGGGGCAGGAGAACCCCTTCTTGTCCTTGTGTGAGGGGCGGGGGCAGGGGAACCCCTTCTTGTCCTTGTGTGTGAGGGGCAGGGGAACCCCTTCTTGTCCTTGTGTGTGAGGGGCGGGGGCAGGGAACCCCTTCTTGTCCTTGTGTGTGAGGGGCGGGGGCAGGGAACCCCTTCTTGTCCTTGTGTGTGAGCGGCGGGGGCAGGAAACCCCTTCTTGTCCTTGTGTGTGAGGGGGGGGGCAGGGGAACCCCTTCTTGTTCTTGTGTGTGAGGGGCAGGGGAACCCCTTCTTGTCCTTGTGTGTGAGGGGCGGGGGCAGGAGAACCCCTTCTTGTCCTTGTGTGAGGGGCGGGGGCAGGGGAACCCCTTCTTGTCCTTGTGTGTGAGGGGCGGGGGCAGGAGAACCCCTTCTTGTCCTTGTGTGAGGGGCGGGGGCAGGGGACCCCCTTCTTGTCCTTGTGTGTGAGGGGCGGGAGCAGGGAACCCCTTCTTGTCCTTGTGTGTGAGGGGCGGGAGCAGGGAACCCCTTCTTGTCCTTGTGTGTGAGGGGCGGGGGCAGGAGAACCCCTTCTTGTCCTTGTGTGTGAGGGGCGGGGGCAGGAGAACCCCTTCTTGTCCTTGTGTGAGGGGCGGGGGCAGGGGAACCCCTTCTTGTCCTTGTGTGTGAGGGGCAGGGGAACCCCTTCTTGTCCTTGTGTGTGCGGGGCGGGGGCAGGGAACCCCTTCTTGTCCTTGTGTGTGAGGGGCGGGGGCAGGAGAACCCCTTCTTGTCCTTGTGTGTGAGCGGCGGGGGGCAGGAAACCCCTTCTTGTCCTTGTGTGTGAGGGGGGGGCAGGGGAACCCCTTGTTCTTGTGTTGAGGGGCAGGGGAACCCCTTCTTTCTTGTGTGTGAGGGGCGGGGGAGGGAACCCCTTCTTGCTTGTGTGTGAGGGGCGGGGGGAACCCCTTCTTGTCCTTGTGTGTGAGGGGCGGGGGCAGGGGAACCCCTTCTTGTCCTTGTGTGTGAGGGGCGGGAGCAGGAAACCCCTTCTTGTCCTTGTGTGTGAGGGGCGGGGGGCAGGGGAACCCCTTCTTGTCCTTGTGTGTGAGGGGCGGGAGCAGGAAACCCCTTCTTGTCCTTGTGTGTGAGGGGCGGGCAGGGGAACCCCTTCTTGTCCTTGTGTGTGAGGGGTGGGGGCAGGGGAACCCCTTCTTGTCCTTGTGTGAGGGGCGGGGGCAGGAAACCCCTTCTTGTCCTTGTGTGTGAGGGGCGGGGGCAGGCGAACCCCTTCTTGTCCTTGTGTGAGGGGCGGGGGCAGGGGAACCCATTCTTGTCCTTGTGTGAGGGGCGGGGGCAGGGGAACCCCTTCTTGTCCTTGTGTGAGGGGCGGGGGCAAGAAACCCCTTCTTGTCCTTGTGTGTGAGGGGCGGGGGCAGGCGAACCCCTTCTTGTCCTTGTGTGAGGGGCGGGGGGCAGGGGAACCCCTTCTTGTCCTTGTGTGAGGGGCGGGGGCAGGGGAACCCCTTCTTGTCCTTGTGTGTGAGGGGCGGGGGCAGGAGAACCCCTTCTTGTCCTTGTGTGTGAGGGGCGGGGGAGGGAACCCCTTCTTGCTTGTGTGTGAGGGGGGGGCAGGGGAACCCCTTCTTGTCCTTGTGTGTGAGGGGCGGGGGCAGGAGAACCCCTTCTTGTCCTTGTGTGTGAGGGGCGGGGGCAGGGAACCCCTTCTTGTTCTTGTGTGTGAGGGGCGAGGGCAGGGGAACCCCTTCTTGTCCTTGTGTGTGAGGGGCGGGGGCAGGGGAACCCCTTCTTGTCCTTGTGTGAGGGGCGGGTGCAGGGAACCCCTTCTTGTCCTTGTGTGAGGGGCGGGGGCAGGGGAACCCCTTCTTGTCCTTGTGTGAGGGGCGTGGAGCAGGGGAACCCTTTCTTGTCCTTGTGTGTGGGGGGGGGGCAGGGGAACCCCTTCTTGTTCTTGTGTGAGGGGCGGGAGCAGGGGAACCCCTTCTTGTCCTTGTGTGTGAGGGGCGGGGGCAGGAGAACCCCTTCTTGTCCTTGTGTGAGGGGCGGGAGCAGGGAACCCCTTCTTGTTCTTGTGTGAGGGGCGGGAGCAGGGAACCCCTTCTTGTCCTTGTGTGTGTGAGAGGGGCGGGGCAGGGGAACCCCTTCTTGTCCTTGTGTGTGAGGGGCGGGGGCAGGGGAACCCCTTCTTGTTCTTGTGTGAGGGGCGGGAGCAGGGGAACCCCTTCTTGTCCTTGTGTGTGAGGGGCGGGGGCAGGAGAACCCCTTCTTGTCCTTGTGTGAGGGGCGGGGGCAGGGGAACCCCTTCTTGTCCTTGTGTGTGTGAGGGGCGGGGGCAGGGGAACCCCTTCTTGTCCTTGTGTGTGAGGGGCGGGGGCAGGAGAACCCCTTCTTGTCCTTGTGTGTGAGGGGCGGGGGCAGGAGAACCCCTTCTTGTCCTTGTGTGTGAGGGGCGGGGGCAGGAGAACCCCTTCTTGTCCTTGTGTGTGAGGGGCGGGGGCAGGAGAACCCCTTCTTGTCCTTGTGTGTGAGGGGCGGGGGCAGGAGAACCCCTTCTTGTCCTTGTGTGAGGGGCGGGGGCAGGAGAACCCCTTCTTGTCCTTGTGTGTGAGGGGGGGGCAGGGGAACCCCTTCTTGTCCTTGTGTGAGGGGCGGGGGCAGGGCAACCCCTTCTTGTCCTTGTGTGAGGGGCGGGGGGCAGGGAACCTTTTCTTGTCCTTGTGTGTGAGGGGCGGGGGCAGGGGAACCCCTTCTTGTCCTTGTGTGAGGGGCGGGGGCAGGGCAACCCCTTCTTGTCCTTGTGTGAGGGGCGGGGGGCAGGGAACCTTTTCTTGTCCTTGTGTGTGAGGGACGGGAGCAGGGAACCCCTTCTTGTCCTTGTGTGTGAGGGGCGGGAGCAGGGAACCCCTTCTTGTCCTTGTGTGAGGGGCGGGTGCAGGGAACCCCTTCTTGTGTGTGAGGGGCGGGGGCAGGGGAACCCCTTCTTGTTCTTGTGTGTGAGGGGCAGGGGTAGGGGAACCCCTTCTTGTCCTTGTGTGTGAGGGGCAGGGGCAGGGGAACCCCTTCTTGTCCTTGTGTGTGAGGGGCGGGGGCAGGAGAACCCCTTCTTGTCCTTGTGTGTGAGGGGCGGGGGCAGGAGAACCCCTTCTTGTCCTTGTGTGTGTGAGGGGCGGGGGCAGGGAAACCCCTTCTTGTCCTTGTGTGTGAGGGGCGGGGGGCAGGGGAACCCCTTCTTGTCCTTGTGTGTGAGGGGCGGGAGCAGGAAACCCCTTCTTGTCCTTGTGTGTGAGGGGCGGGCAGGGGAACCCCTTCTTGTCCTTGTGTGTGAGGGGTGGGGGCAGGGGAACCCCTTCTTGTCCTTGTGTGTGGGGCGGGGGCAGGAAACCCCTTCTTGTCCTTGTGTGTGAGGGGCGGGGGCAGGCGAACCCCTTCTTGTCCTTGTGTGAGGGGCGGGGGCAGGGGAACCCATTCTTGTCCTTGTGTGAGGGGCGGGGGCAGGGGAACCCCTTCTTGTCCTTGTGTGAGGGGCGGGGGCAAGAAACCCCTTCTTGTCCTTGTGTGTGAGGGGCGGGGGCAGGCGAACCCCTTCTTGTCCTTGTGTGAGGGGCGGGGGGCAGGGGAACCCCTTCTTGTCCTTGTGTGAGGGGCGGGGGCAGGGGAACCCCTTCTTGTTCTTGTGTGAGGGGCGGGAGCAGGGAACCCCTTCTTGTCCTTGTGTGTGTGAGGGGCGGGGGCAGGGGAACCCCTTCTTGTCCTTGTGTGTGAGGAGCGGGGGCAGGAGAACCCCTTCTTGTCCTTGTGTGTGAGGGGCGGGGGCAGGAGAACCCCTTCTTGTCCTTGTGTGTGAGGGGCGGGGGCAGGAGAACCCCTTCTTGTCCTTGTGTGTGAGGGGCGGGGGCAGGAGAACCCCTTCTTGTCCTTGTGTGTGAGGGGCGGGGGCAGGAGAACCCCTTCTTGTCCTTGTGTGTGAGGGGCGGGGGCAGGGGAACCCCTTCTTGTCCTTGTGTGTGAGGGGCGGGGGCAGGAGAACCCCTTCTTGTGAGGGGCGGGGGGCAGGGGAACCCCCTTGTCCTTGTGTGAGGGGCGGGGGCAGGGAACCCCTTGTTCTTGTTGAGGGGCGGGAGCAGGGAACCCCTTCTTTCTTGTGTGTGAGGGGCGGGGGAGGAACCCCTTCTTGCTTGTGTGTGAGGAGCGGGGGGGGAACCCCTTCTTGTCCTTGTGTGTGAGGGGCGGGGGCAGGGGAACCCCTTCTTGTCCTTGTGTGAGGGGCGGGTGCAGGGAACCCCTTCTTGTGTGTGAGGGGCGGGGGCAGGGGAACCCCTTCTTGTCCTTGTGTGAGGGGCGTGGGCAGGGGAACCCCTTCTTGTCCTTGTGTGAGGGGCGGGGGCAGGGGAACCCCTTCTTGTTCTTGTGTGAGGGGCGGGAGCAGGGGAACCCCTTCTTGTCCTTGTGTGTGAGGGGCGGGGGCAGGAGAACCCCTTCTTGTCCTTGTGTGAGGGGCGGGAGCAGGGAACCCCTTCTTGTTCTTGTGTGAGGGGCGGGAGCAGGGAACCCCTTCTTGTCCTTGTGTGTGTGAGGGGCGGGGGCAGGGGAACCCCTTCTTGTCCTTGTGTGTGAGGGGCGGGGGGCAGGGGAACCCCTTCTTGTTCTTGTGTGAGGGGCGGGAGCAGGGGAACCCCTTCTTGTCCTTGTGTGTGAGGGGCGGGGGCAGGAGAACCCCTTCTTGTCCTTGTGTGAGGGGCGGGGGCAGGGGAACCCCTTCTTGTCCTTGTGTGTGTGAGGGGCGGGGGCAGGGGAACCCCTTCTTGTCCTTGTGTGTGAGGGGCGGGGGCAGGAGAACCCCTTCTTGTCCTTGTGTGTGAGGGGCGGGGGCAGGAGAACCCCTTCTTGTCCTTGTGTGTGAGGGGCGGGGGGGGGAACCCCTTCTTGCTTGTGTGTGTGAGGGGCGGGGGGCAGGGAACCCCTTCTTGTTGTGAGGGGCGGGGGGCAGGGGAACCCCCTTGTGTTGAGGGGCGGGGGGCAGGGGAACCCCTTCTTGTTCTTGTGTGAGGGGCGGGAGCAGGGGAACCCCTTCTTGTCCTTGTGTGTGAGGGGCGGGGGCAGGAGAACCCCTTCTTGTCCTTGTGTGAGGGGCGGGGGCAGGGGAACCCCTTCTTGTCCTTGTGTGTGTGAGGGGCGGGGGAGGGAACCCCTTCTTGCTTGTGTGTGAGGGGGGGGGCAGGAGAACCCCTTCTTGTCCTTGTGTGTGAGGGGCGGGGGGCAGGAGAACCCCTTCTTGTCCTTGTGTGTGAGGGGCGGGGGCAGGAGAACCCCTTCTTGTCCTTGTGTGTGAGGGGCGGGGGCAGGAGAACCCCTTCTTGTCCTTGTGTGTGAGGGGCGGGGGCAGGAGAACCCCTTCTTGTCCTTGTGTGTGAGGGGCGGGGGCAGGAGAACCCCTTCTTGTCCTTGTGTGTGAGGGGCGGGGGCAGGAGAACCCCTTCTTGTCCTTGTGTGTGAGGGGCGGGGGCAGGAGAACCCCTTCTTGTCCTTGTGTGAGGGGCGGGGGCAGGGAACCCCTTCTTGTCCTTGTGTGTGTGAGGGGCGGGGGCAGGGAACCCCTTCTTGTCCTTGTGTGTGAGGGGGGCGGGGGCAGGGGAACCCCTTCTTGTCCTTGTGTGAGGGGCGGGGGCAGGGCAACCCCTTCTTGTCCTTGTGTGAGGGGCGGGGGCAGGGAACCTTTTCTTGTCCTTGTGTGTGAGGGGCGGGGGCAGGGGAACCCCTTCTTGTCCTTGTGTGTGAGGGGCGGGGGCAGGGAACCCCTTCTTGTCCTTGTGTGAGGGGCGGGGGGCAGGGAACCCCTTCTTGTCCTTGTGTGTGAGGGGCGGGGGCAGGGAACCCCTTCTTGTCCTTGTGTGTGAGGGGCAGGGGTAGCAGGGGAACCCCTTCTTGTCCTTGTGTGAGGGGCAGGGGCAGGGAACCCCTTCTTGTCCTTGTGTGAGGGGCGGGGGGCAGGGGAACCCCTTCTTGTCCTTGTGTGTGAGGGGCGGGGGCAGGGGAACCCCTTCTTGTCCTTGTGTGTGTGAGGGGGGGGGCGGGGGCAGGGGAACCCCTTCTTGTCCTTGTGTGTGAGGGGCGGGGGCAGGGAACCCCTTCTTGTCCTTGTGTGTGAGGGCGGGAGCAGGGAACCCCTTCTTGTCCTTGTGTGTGTGAGGGGCGGGGGCAGGGGAACCCCTTCTTGTCCTTGTGTGTGAGGGGCGGGGGGCAGGGGAACCCCTTCTTGTCCTTGTGTGTGAGGGGCGGGGGCAGGGGAACCCCTTCTTGTCCTTGTGTGTGAGGGGCGGGGGCAGGGGAACCCCTTCTTGTCCTTGTGTGTGAGGGGCGGGGGCAGGAGAACCCCTTCTTGTCCTTGTGTGTGAGGGGCGGGGGCAGGAGAACCCCTTCTTGTCCTTGTGTGTGAGGGGCGGGGGCAGGAGAACCCCTTCTTGTCCTTGTGTGTGAGGGGCGGGGGCAGGAGAACCCCTTCTTGTCCTTGTGTGTGAGGGCGGGGGGCGGGGAACCCCTTCTTGCTTGTGTGAGAGGGCGGGGAGGGGAACCCCTTCTTGTCCTTGTGTGTGAGGGGCGGGGGCAGGAGAACCCCTTCTTGTTGTGAGGGGGGGGCAGGGGAACCCCCTTGTCCTTGTGTGAGGGGCGGGGGCAGGAGAACCCCTTCTTGTCCTTGTGTGAGGGGCGGGGGGGGGAACCTTTTCTTGCTTGTGTGTGAGGGACGGGGAGAACCCCTTCTTGTTGAGGGGCGGGTGCAGGGAACCCCCTTGTGTGTGAGGGGCGGGGGAGGGAACCCCTTCTTGCTTGTGTGTGGGGGCAGGAGGGGAACCCCTTCTTGTCCTTGTGTGTGAGGGGAGGGGGGGGAACCCCTTCTTGCTTGTGTGTGAGGGGCGGGGGGGGAACCCCTTCTTGTCCTTGTGTGTGAGGGGCGGGGGCAGGGAACCCCTTCTTGTCCTTGTGTGTGAGGGGCGGGGGCAGGGAACCCCTTCTTGTCCTTGTGTGTGAGGGGCGGGGGCAGGGAACCCCTTCTTGTCCTTGTGTGAGGGGCGGGGGCAGGGAACCCCTTCTTGTCCTTGTGTGTGAGGGGCGGGGGCAGGGGAACCCCTTCTTGTCCTTGTGTGTGAGGGGCGGGGGCAGGGGAACCCCTTCTTGTCCTTGTGTGTGAGGGGCGGGGGCAGGGGAACCCCTTCTTGTCCTTGTGTGAGGGGCGGGGGCAGGGAACCCCTTCTTGTCCTTGTGTGTGAGGGGCGGGGGCAGGGGAACCCCTTCTTGTCCTTGTGTGTGAGGGGCGGGGGCAGGGGAACCCCTTCTTGTGTTGAGGGGCGGGGGCAGGGGAACCCCTTCTTGTTCTTGTGTGTGAGGGGCAGGGGTAGGGGAACCCCTTCTTGTCCTTGTGTGTGAGGGGCAGGGGCAGGGGAACCCCTTCTTGTCCTTGTGTGTGAGGGGCGGGGGCAGGGAACCCCTTCTTGTCCTTGTGTGTGAGGGGCGGGGGCAGGGGAACCCCTTCTTGTCCTTGTGTGTGAGGGGCGGGGGCAGGGGAACCCCTTCTTCTTGTGTTGAGGGGCGGGGGCAGGGGAACCCCTTCTTGTTCTTGTGTGTGAGGGGCGGGGGCAGGGGAACCCCTTCTTGTGTTGAGGGGCGGGGGCAGGGGAACCTCCTTGTCCTTGTGTGAGGGGCGGGGGAGGGGAACCCCTTCTTGTCCTTGTGTGTGAGGGGCGGGGGCAGGGGAACCCCTTCTTGTCCTTGTGTGAGGGGCGGGGGCAGGAAACCCCTTCTTGTTCTTGTGTGTGAGGGGCGAGGGCAGGGGAACCCCTTCTTGTCCTTGTGTGTGAGGGGCGGGGGCAGGGGAACCCTTCTTGTCTTGTCTTGTGTGAGGGGCGGGTGCAGGGAACCCCTTCTTGTGTGTGAGGGGCGGGGGCAGGGGAACCCCTTCTTGTCCTTGTGTGTGAGGGGCAGGGGAACCCCTTCTTGTCCTTGTGTGTGAGGGGCGAGGGCAGGGGAACCCCTTCTTGTCCTTGTGTGTGAGGGGCGGGGGCAGGGGAACCCCTTCTTGTCCTTGTGTGAGGGGCGGGTGCAGGGAACCCCTTCTTGTGTGTGAGGGGCGGGGGCAGGGGAACCCCTTATTGTCCTTGTGTGTGAGGGGCGGGGGCAGGGTAAGGAGGTGGCTGGTGGAGGAGACAGCGGATGAGGTGGGAGAAGGAGGTAGCAGCCGGTGCAGGAGGAGGCGGGCGAAAGAGGAGGAAGCAGTGGACGGAGGTGGTGTCTGGAGGAGGATGGGTGGGCAGAGGAGGAGGCAGTGGGGGCGTCAGCTGGAGGAGGAGGCAATGGGCAGTGGAGGAGGAGGAGGCAGTGGAGGTGGCTGGTGGAGGAGGAGACAGTGGATGAGGTGGGAGGAGAAGGTAGCGGCGGGGGCAGGAGGAGGCGGGAGAAGGGGAAGAAGGTGGCGGGTGGCAGAGGAGGCAGTGGGCGGAGGTGGTATCTGGAGGAGGAGGGGCGGAGAAGGAGGAGGAGACAGCAGCGGGCAGAGGAGGAGGCAGTGGGGGCGTCAGCTGGAGGTGGCTGGTGGAGGAGGAGGAGGAGGAGGAGACAGCAGGTGGAGGAAGAGAAGGTAGTGTCTCGAAGAGGAGGGGCAGAGGAGGAGGCGGGCGAAGGAGGAGGAGCTAGTGAAGGAGAAGGTGGCGGACGGAGGAGGAGGCGGCGAAGGAGGAGGAGCTAGTGGAGGAGAAGGTGGCGGACAGAGGAGGAGGAGGAGGCAGCGGAAGGTGGAGGAGGAGGCGGGCGGTGGAAGAGGCGGCAGGCGGAGGAGGGGCGCATCAGTCTCAGCGCGGAGTGTCATTGTGTACCGTCACCTGATAGGTCGGGGTTCAGAGGGGGTGGGGTTCATATACCCAAAAAACAGCTGTTTCTGTTGTCCACCAATCACACGCTCTCTCCTCTGTTTTTAGGGCGGTCCAGGCTGGAGATGTATTCTGTGTCTCGGGTCTCTCACACGCCGATTTCCTCCACAACAAATCTCCCATCCCGGTCAGGTGTGTAATGCGTTCCCATCCCCCGTTCTACCAATCACGAGGTCAGCAACCGTCTGTATCCTTCCAGGGATGACTCCTCCCCCCGCCTGCAAACTACTGCAGGAAATCTCCTCATTGTGGGAGGGGCAGAGACACAAACTACTGCAGGAAATCTCCTTGTGGGAGGGGCAGAGACACAAACTACTGCAGGAAATCTCCTTGTGGGAGGGGCAGAGACACAAACTACTGCAGGAAATCTCCCCATTGTGGGAGGGGCAGAGACACAAACTACTGCAGGAAATCTCCCCATTGTGGGAGGAGCAGAGACACAAACTACTGCAGGAAATCTCCTCATTGTGGGTGGGGCAGAGACACAAACTACTGCAGGAAATCTCCCCATTGTGGGAGGGGCAGAGACACAAACTACTGCAGGAAATCTCCCCATTGTGGGAGGGGCAGAGACACAAACTACTGCAGGAAATCTCCTTGTGGGAGGGGCAGAGACACAAACTACTGCAGGAAATCTCCTCCTTTTGGGAGGGGCAGAGACACAAACTACTGCAGGAAATCTCCCCATTGTGGGAGGGGCAGAGACACAAACTACTGCAGGTAATCTCCCCATTGTGGGAGGGGCAGAGACACAAACTACTGCAGGAAATCTCCTCCTTGTGGGAGGGGCAGAGACACAAACTACTGCAGGAAATCTCCCCATTGTGGGAGGGGCAGAGACACAAACTACTGCAGGAAATCTCCCATTGTGGGAGGGGCAGAGACACAAACTACTGCAGGAAATCTCCCCATTGTGGGAGGGGCAGAGACACAAACTACTGCAGGAAATCTCCTTTTTGGGAGGGGCAGAGACACAAACTACTGCAGGAAATCTCCCCATTGTGGGAGGGGCAGAGACACAAACTACTGCAGGAAATCTCCCCATTGTGGGAGGGGCAGAGACACAAACTACTGCAGGAAATCTCCTCATTGTGGGAGGGGCAGAGACACAAACTACTGCAGGAAATCTCCCCATTGTGGGAGGGGCAGAGACACAAACTACTGCAGGAAATCTCCCCATTGTGGGAGGGGCAGAGACACAAACTACTGCAGGAAATCTCCTTGTGGGAGGGGCAGAGACACAAACTACTGCAGGAAATCTCCTCCTTTTGGGAGGGGCAGAGACACAAACTACTGCAGGAAATCTCCCCATTGTGGGAGGGGCAGAGGGCAGAGACACAAACTACAGCAGGAAATCTCCCCATTGTGGGAGGGGCAGAGACACAAACTACTGCAGGAAATCTCCTCCTTGTGGGAGGGGCAGAGACACAAACTACTGCAGGAAATCTCCCCATTGTGGGAGGGGCAGAGACACAAACTACTGCAGGAAATCTCCCCATTGTGGGAGGGGCAGAGACACAAACTACTGCAGGAAATCTCCCCATTGTGGGAGGGGCAGAGACACAAACTACTGCAGGAAATCTCCCCATTGTGGGAGGGGCAGAGACACAAACTACTGCAGGAAATCTCCTTGTGGGAGGGGCAGAGACACAAACTACTGCAGGAAATCTCCCCATTGTGGGAGGGGCAGAGACACAAACTACTGCAGGAAATCTCCCCATTGTGGGAGGGGCAGAGACACACAAACTACTGCAGGAAATCTCCTCCTTGTGGGAGGGGCAGAGACACAAACTACTGCAGGAAATCTCCTCCTTGTGGGAGGGGCAGAGATACAAACTACTGCAGGAAGTCTTCCCATTGTGGGAGGGGCAGAGACACAAACTACTGCAGGGAAATCTCACCATTGTGGGAGGGGCAGAGACACAAACTACTGCAGGAAATCCCATTGTGGGAGGGGCAGAGACACAAACTACTGCAGGAAGTCTTCCCATTGTGGGAGGGGCAGAGACACAAACTACTGCAGGAAGTCTTCCCATTGTGGGAGGGGCAGAGACACAAACTACTGCAGGAAATCTCATTGTGGGAGGGGCAGAGACACAAACTACTGCAGGAAATCTCATCATTGTGGGAGGGGCAGGGACACAAACTACTGCAGGAAATCTCCTCCTTGTGGGAGGGGCAGAGACACAAACTACTGCAGGGAAATCTCACCATTGTGGGAGGGGCAGAGACACAAACTACTGCAGGAAGTCTTCCCATTGTGGGAGGGGCAGAGACACAAACTACTACAGGAAATCTCCTCATTGTGGGAGGGGCAGAGACACAAACTCATGCAGGAAGTCTTCCCATTGTGGGAGGGGCAGAGACACAAACTACTGCAGGAAATCTCCTCATTGTGGGAGGGGCAGAGACACAAACTACTGCAGGGAAATCTCACCATTGTGGGAGGGGCAGAGACACAAACTACTGCAGGAAGTCTTCCCATTGTGGGAGGGGCAGAGACACAAACTACTACAGGAAATCTCCTCATTGTGGGAGGGGCAGAGACACAAACTACTGCAGGAAATCTCCTCCTTGTGGGAGGGGCAGAGACACAAACTACTGCAGGAAATCTCCTTTTGGGAGGGGCAGAGACACAAACTACTGCAGGAAATCTCCTCATTGTGGGAGGGGCAGAGACACAAACTACTGCAGGAAATCTCCCCATTGTGGGAGGGGCAGAGACACAAACTACTGCAGGAAATCTCTCCATTGTGGGAGGGGCAGAGACACAAACTACTGCAGGAAATCTCCTTGTGGGAGGGGCAGAGACACAAACTACTGCAGGAAATCTCCTCCTTTTGGGAGGGGCAGAGACACAAACTACTGCAGGAAATCTCCCCATTGTGGGAGGGGCAGAGACACAAACTACTGCAGGAAATCTCCTCATTGTGGGAGGGGCAGAGACACAAACTACTGCAGGAAATCTCCCCATTGTGGGAGGGGCAGAGACACAAACTCCTGCAGGAAATCTCCTCATTGTGGGAGGGGCAGAGACACAAACTACTGCAGGAAATCTCCTCCTTGTGGGAGGGGCAGAGACACAAACTACTGCAGGAAATCTCCCCATTGTGGGAGGGGCAGAGACACAAACTACTGCAGGAAATCTCCTCCTTGTGGGAGGGGCAGAGACACAAACTACTGCAGGAAATCTCCTCCTTGTGGGAGGGGCAGAGATACAAACTACTGCAGGAAGTCTTCCCATTGTGGGAGGGGCAGAGACACAAACTACTGCAGGAAATCTCACCATTGTGGAGGGGCAGAGACACAAACTACTGCAGGAAATCTCATTGTGGGAGGGGCAGAGACACAAACTACTGCAGGAAGTCTTCCCATTGTGGGAGGGGCAGAGACACAAACTACTGCAGGAAGTCTTCCCATTGTGGGAGGGGCAGAGACACAAACTACTGCAGGAAATCTCATTGTGGGAGGGGCAGAGACACAAACTACTGCAGGAAATCTCATCATTGTGGGAGGGGCAGGGACACAAACTACTGCAGGAAATCTCCTCCTTGTGGGAGGGGCAGAGACACAAACTACTGCAGGGAAATCTCACCATTGTGGGAGGGGCAGAGATACAAACTCCTGCAGGAAGTCTTCCCATTGTGGGAGGGGCAGAGACACAAACTACTGCAGGAAATCTCCTCATTGTGGGAGGGGCAGAGACACAAACTACTGCAGGGAAATCTCACCATTGTGGGAGGGGCAGAGACACAAACTACTGCAGGAAGTCTTCTCATTGTGGGAGGGGCAGAGACACAAACTACTACAGGAAATCTCCTCATTGTGGGAGGGGCAGAGACACAAACTACTGCAGGAAATCTCCTCCTTGTGGGAGGGGCAGAGACACAAACTACTGCAGGAAATCTCCCCATTGTGGGAGGGGCAGAGACACAAACTACTGCAGGAAATCTCCCCATTGTGGGAGGGGCAGAGACACAAACTACTGCAGGAAATCTCCCCATTGTGGGAGGGGCAGAGACACAAACTACTGCAGGAAATCTCCCCATTGTGGGAGGGGCAGAGACACAAACTCCTGCAGGAAATCTCCTCATTGTGGGAGGGGCAGAGACACAAACTACTGCAGGAAATCTCCTCATTGTGGGAGGGGCAGAGACACAAACTACTGCAGGAAATCTCCCCATTGTGGGAGGGGCAGAGATACAAACTACTGCAGGAAATCTCACCATTGTGGGAGGGGCAGAGACACAAACTACTGCAGGAAGTCTTCCCATTGTGGGAGGGGCCATTGAATAGACTGATAAGTCGGGTCTGGCTCTATGAGGCCTCTTTATTGCTTGGCTGTTCCTCTGTGCTGAGGCATCAAATCACAGGCACCCAGGGAGTCGCCAGTACAAGTGAATGGCTGCCCACGGCACATGGATTCTGTATTGGTGTTTACCCGCGCATTCGCTGCTTCTCCCCATGCACGGCACTTCTGTGTTCAGGGAGGAGCCCCATGGGTGTGTAAATGCAGAAAAGTTTACCTTCTAATCACCACATTCAACCATTCACTTGTATTGCCGGCTCTAATCCGAACTCGCAACTTACCTTTAGGCAGAGTGGTGATCCTATGTTGGGTGGGGGGGCAGAGTGGGGATCCAATGTTGGGTGGGGGAGGCAGAGTGGGGATCCAATGTTGGGTGGGTGAGGCAGAGTGGGGATCCTATGTTGGGTGGGGGAGGCAGAGTGGGGATCCTATGTTGGGTGGGGGAGGCAGAGTGGGGATCCTATGTTGGGTGGGGGGGGCAGAGTGGGGATCCTATGCTGGGTGGGGGGGCAGAGTGGGGATCCTATGTTGGGTGGGGGAGGCAGAGTGGGGATCCTATGTTGGGTGGGGGAGGCAGAGTGGGGATCCTATGTTGGGTGGGGGAGGCAGAGTGGGGATCCAATGTTGGGTGGGGGAGGCAGAGTTGGGATCCTATGTTGGGTGGGGGGGCAGAGTGGGGATCCAATGTTGGGTGGGGGAGGCAGAGTGGGGATCCAATGTTGGGTGGGGGGGGCAGAGTGGGGATCCAATGTTGGGTGGGGGAGGCAGAGTGGGGATCCTATGTTGGGTGGGGGGGGGAGGCAGAGTGGGGATCCTATGTTGAGTGGGGGAGGCAGAGTGGGGATCCTATGTTGGGTGGGGGAGGCAGAGTGGGGATCCTATGTTGGGTGGGGAGGCAGAGTGGGGATCCTATGTTGGGTGGGGGAGGCAGAGTGGGGATCCTATGTTGGGTGGGGGAGGCAGAGTGGGGATCCTATGTTGGGTGGGGGAGGCAGAGTGGGGATCCTATGTTGGGTGGGGGAGGCAGAGTGGGGATCCTATGTTGGGTGGGGGGGGGGCAGAGTGGGGATCCAATGTTGGGTGGGGGAGGCAGAGTGGGGATCCTATGTTGTGTGGGGGAGGCAGAGTGGGGATCCTATGTTGTGTGGGGAGGCAGAGTGGGGATCCTATGTTGTGTGGGGGAGGCAGAGTGGGGATCCTATGTTGGGTAGGGGAGGCAGAGTGGGGATCCTATGTTTGTGTGGGGGAGGCAGAGTGGGGATCCTATGTTGGGTGGGTGAGGCAGAGTGGGGATCCTATGTTGGGTGGGGGAGGCAGAGTGGGGATCCTATGTTGAGTGGGGGAGGCAGAGTGGGGATCCTATGTTGAGTGGGGGAGGCAGAGTGGGGATCCTATGTTGGGTGGGGGAGGCAGAGTGGGGATCCTATGTTGGGTGGGGGAGGCAGAGTGGGGATCCTATGTTGGGTGGGGGAGGCAGAGTGGGGATCCTATGTTGGGTGGGGGGCAGAGTGGGGATCCTATGTTGTGTGGGGAGGCAGAGTGGGGATCCTATGTTGGGTAGGGGAGGCAGAGTGGGGATCCTATGTTGGGTGGGGAGGCAGAGTGGGGATCCTATGTTGGGTGGGGGGGGCAGAGTGGGGATCCAATGTTGGGGGGGGGGAGGCAGAGTGGGGATCCTATGTTGTGTGGGGGAGGCAGAGTGGGGATCCTATGTTGTGTGGGGGAGGAGAGTGGGGATCCTATGTTGTGTGGGGGAGGCAGAGTGGGGATCCTATGTTGGGTAGGGGAGGGAGCAGAGTGGGGATCCTATGTTGTGTGGGGGAGGCAGAGTGGGGATCCTATGTTGGGTGGGTGAGGCAGAGTGGGGATCCTATGTTGGGTGGGGGAGGCAGAGTGGGGATCCTATGTTGAGTGGGGGAGGCAGAGTGGGGATCCTATGTTGGGTGGGGGAGGCAGAGTGGGGATCCTATGTTGGGTGGGGGAGGCAGAGTGGGGATCCTATGTTGGGTGGGGGAGGCAGAGTGGGGATCCTATGTTGGGTGGGGGAGGCAGAGTGGGGATCCTATGTTGGGTGGGGGGGCAGAGTGGGGATCCAATGTTGGGTGGGGGAGGCAGAGTGGGGATCCTATGTTGTGTGGGGGAGGCAGAGTGGGGATCCTATGTTGTGTGGGGGAGGCAGAGTGGGGATCCTATGTTGGGTAGGGGAGGCAGAGTGGGGATCCTATGTTGTGTGGGGGAGGCAGAGTGGGGATCCTATGTTGGGTGGGTGAGGCAGAGTGGGGATCCTATGTTGGGTGGGGGAGGCAGAGTGGGGATCCTATGTTGGGTGGGGGAGGCAGAGTGGGGATCCTATGTTGGGTGGGGGAGGCAGAGTGGGGATCCTATGTTGGGTGGGGGAGGCAGTGTGGGGATCCTATGTTGGGTGGGGGGGCAGAGTGGGGATCCAATGTTGGGTGGGGGAGGCAGAGTGGGGATCCTATGTTGTTGTGTGGGGGAGGCAGAGTGGGGATCCTATGTTGTGTGGGGGAGGCAGAGTGGGGATCCTATGTTGGGTAGGGGAGGCAGAGTGGGGATCCTATGTTGGGTGGGGGAGGCAGAGTGGGGATCCTATGTTGGGTGGGGGGGCAGAGTGGGGATCCTATGTTGGGTGGGGGGGCAGAGTGGGGATCCAATGTTGGGTGGGGGAGGCAGAGTGGGGATCATATGTTGGGTGGGGGGGCATTTGTCCCCATCAGAGTCCCTCCTTACCTCAGACACCCCGTCAGCTCTCTGGGGTGTCCCCATTTCTTCTGCTTTAACAAGGCTCTATCCAGCCAATGTGCATCCAGCTGGTGTAAGGAAACGCCCCGCCCTCCTCTTCCGTCATATTCCGCTTCCTCCGGTCTAAATATAGAGATCAGATATTCCAACCGCTGACAACCACAAACAAGACGAGACTCGTGTGATTGCTGAACATATAGGCCCAGATCCACAAAGAATTACGGCGGCGTATTTCAAATTCCCGCTGGCGTATCTTTGTTTTGTATCCACAAAACAAGATACGCCGGAATTACGCTAAGATACGACTGGGGTAACATTATTACACCGTCGTATCTTAGTTGCATACTTACGCTGGACGCTAGGGGCGCTTCCATCGTTTTTCCGCTTTGAATATGCAAATGAGCGAATTACGCTAATCCACGAACGTACGAGCGTCCTGCGCATTCCTTTTACGTTGTTTGCGTAAGCGTATGTCCGGTGTAAAATTACCCCTGCTGTATAGAGGCGTACGTAATGTTAAGTATGGACGTCGGGCCAGCATCAAATTTTCCGTCGTTCACGTCGTTTGCGTAAACCGTTCGCGAATAGGGATTTGCGTAAGTTACGTTCACGTCGGTTTCATTGACGATTTTCGACGTGATTTCGCAAATGCGCACTGGGGTACTTCCACGGACGGCGCATGCGCCGTACAAAAAACACGTAATTTTTGTAGGGTCACGCTGATTTTACATGAATCACGCCCCCATCTTCTAAATTTGAATTGCGCCGCCAAGATTACACTACGCCGCCGTAAGTTACAGCGGCAATTCTTTGTAGTGTAAATTAGATACACAATGCCAGCGGCCATTCTTTGTGGATCTGGCCCAAAGTGTTTATTAGAAGCAGAATACAAGTCTTATATACAGTAGAAGAAGAGGCTCCGCCCATCCTGCTCATATTACTCACCTGTAACCAGAAACATTAATTAACATGAGCTAATTAACTATTCCCTTAAAGCAGCCGATGTGACTCCGCCCCCTCCTGGACATTGTTATGATAAATCAGGATGTCACTACAGGTCAGACTTGTCACCGAGCGTCACACAGGAGATGATACATTATCATAAGTATAAACACAGGACACCTTCTCACAATAGCAGGAGCTCCAGCAGGAGTCGGCCCGTCTCCTACATTGTACAGAGGCCAATGTGATCGGCTCTCTCACCTAACGTGTGGAGCTCAGAATCAAACAATCCGAGAATAGTCTTTCCATCTATCCTGGGAGATATTGGGGAGAAATATTACTGTCCCATTCTAAGGAATCCAAGACATATTTCTTTCTCGTACATCACGGGACACAGAGCGGCATATTCATTACTATATGGGTTATATGGAGTACCTTCAGGTGTGGACACTGGCAATCTCAAACAGGAAGTCCCCTCCCTATATAACCCCCTCCCCTAGAGGAAGTACCTCAGTTTTTTCGCCAGTGTCTTAGGTGTTGGTCACGGAATAGCTTTGCTCCACATCCTTGGGATTAAGGGCGGGCTAACCGGATCTGTCCAAGGAGCCTCAGTGCCAAAGTGGACAGTACCCGGGCCCCAAACCGTGGGGTTTTGCCTATAATGCTCCTCTTTGGAGGCTGGACCCTGGGCCAGGACTTGGAGTTTGTAAAGACCATAAGTTCCTGTTTGCCAGGGTGCTATATAGGTCCAGGACATTGGGTACCTTCATAGGACCCCAGGGCCTGAAGGTCTACTATGCTACCCACGGAGATGGGAGAAGATTGGACCGTTTTTGCAAA
This sequence comes from Rana kukunoris, assembly GCA_029574335.1. Classification (NCBI taxonomy): domain Eukaryota; kingdom Metazoa; phylum Chordata; class Amphibia; order Anura; family Ranidae; genus Rana; species Rana kukunoris. The sequence continues at coordinate 69,648 of JAJQKJ010001322.1, read as the reverse complement.
ACGTCCTGCGGCATGGAGCAGGTAAGAGGGGAGCCTGCGGGACTTGGTTCGACAGCAGGCTCTCCAGGGGAGATCTTAAGGGGGGTAGCCTGAGTATGCTCTGCATTGGCACCATGGTCACTATGTCTGATGGACAGGATGCCCTGAAATGTTTCCCCCCATCACTTGATCCCCCCTACCTATCTATGTATGTTTGCTAGCTACCTGCTGCTCGCTGGTTGAAGATCTTTTAAAAAAAAAAACAACAGATCTGTCTCTAGGCTAAAGTGACTCCTTAGGGGCCTGTTTTAGCCTTACCTTGCCGGGATTCAAATCTGCCGCCTGATGCGTCCTCCAACCTGCATTCCTGGGCTCCAGAGTGCGTCTCCTCCTGGGCTCTCCTCCCCCGACAGTCGCGCGCGCGCGTGCACGCGCGCATGCATATAGAAAATTTTCGCGCCGTTCGGGAGGGGGGGGGGGGGGGGGGGGGGGGGAGTGTGACTGCAGTGTAGAGTGGGCGTGCCTTTAATTGCTGTTATACACAGCAGGCGCGTTCTTAGCTCAGTTCAGAGCTGAGCTGGAGAGAGAGAGGACGTAGAGCTGGCAGCACAGTGACTCCCGGTGGCGAGAAGGGGTACTACATGCTGGAGTCAGCTCCAATACTTTTTGTTAAGCCAAAATCCCCTTGGCAACAGGTTGAATGCTGGCAAACATGTTGGGGTGGGGCTGTATGTGGTGAATAATATTATAAAAGAAAACATACTGAGCCCCACCGTTTTTGGGCATTAGTGATCCTATTGTCCCCTAAACCTTATTTTTTTGTACTCCTGGCTATAACAGTCTGTTGTTGTAAGCGGAGTCCTTCGCTTTTGTATTATGGCTTCCAAGGGTTCAGGATCAAAAAAAATAAAAAATAAATAAAGAGAAACGGGCAAAGACAAAGGGGTTCCTCCTCTGGTTCAGATAATATGCCAAAGACTTTCACCACAGGTTATTCCTATAGGGGTCACCTTGGATAAGCCAATAAGGGGGTCTGGTGCTGAGGCTGGCCCAGGTCGGCCCAACCCTGTGTTATCACAGAGGAGATGCTAGCCGTCACCCTAGGGGGCTAGAGAAAAGAGGTTAACAGCTATGATCGCTGGCTCTTTTTCTGGCAAGAAGCGGACTGGATCCCCATCGCCAAAAGGGACAGAACCTAGAGGATCTACCACTGAAGAATCATTTTTCAGCCTCCCAGACGGAGAGTCTGTGGGTCCAGTCTTTGACAGACATGGTCCGCTCTGCATTTAATTTGCCATTTCCAGAGCCTCAGGTTCCTGCGGTATCCTCTTTGGGTTCTTTTAAAAGCGCCTTTAAGCAACGCAGCTTTTCCGGTCCATCCTCTGTTAGAGGAATTGGTTTTTCCAGGATTGGGACGACCGGACAGAATTTTTTCTGCCGCCTAAAGCTGACGAGAAGGTAGTCTTTATGCACGTCTGCCAGGAAATATTTGTGCTTGCAGGCACTCTTTCCCCTGACCAAGTGCTCTTTAAAAGGGGCCCGGATGGCTCAGTCGGTAGAGAATCGGACTCTGGGTCTGAGGGTCCAGGGTTCAGGTCCCGGTTCGGGCACTGCTTTTCAACTACCCGTGAGGTCCTTGAGGCCACATCTCCCGGAAAGCGCCCGATCTCGTCTGATCTCGGAGGCTAAGCAGGGTCGGGCCTGGTTAGTGCCTGGATGGGAGACCACCTGGAAGGTTTTCTGTTATTTACCCTATGGAAAAGACTTTTTTCTAAGAAAGGGGGCGCTCCCAACGGTGGACGCAGCCATCTCATGGGTGAATAAATCATTAACTGGCCTAAGGGGAAACATACAAATGTTTAAGGTCCCGGTCGATAAACGTTTAGAGACACTTTTTCCAGTATCCCTGGCTACAGCCAGCAGTGGCTGCAATTGGAGTTTTGTCAGGCGTTAAAGAACCAGACAAAACAGATGCTTAAGACATCCCTGCCCAATAGGCAGAGGAGTTATTGGATATTCCCAGAGCTCTGTGCTTTGCGGTAGAGGCTATAAAAAGACTCCATCCAGCAGGCGTCTCGTTGTCACTATTTTTAGTGCATATGAGAAGGCTCTTTTGGTTGAAGAACTAGGCGGCCGAGCCCCATGTAAAAGACTGCTGGCAGGTTTGCCCTTCCATGGAAAGATCTGGATAAATACATTCAGACTGTTTCAAGTGGCAAAAGTACCCTTTTACCAGTCAAAGGAAGTTCCGGGGTCCTGCGTTTAAAAGGCAGCTCCCCCCGGTTCCAGGGCCCTCAAATTCCAGGCAGTACGGACCTCCTGCGCGATCAAACTTTTAACAATGGATCGCAAGGACAGGCCTCTGGGGATCGGTCCCCGACAGAGGGGGTCCGATCATCTGTGGCCGCAGGCTACAGATTAGAATTTCTAAAATTTCCTCCACAAGGAAGGCCTCAATGCGGGCGGCATTGGATCACCTGCTTTACCAGGGCATAATGGTAGAGGTACCAGCCCAAGAACAGGGGCTAGGTTTCTATTCCAATCTGTTTGTCATACCAAGGCCCATCGGCGATGTCAGACCAATTTTGGACCTAAAAGGTTTAAATGCTTACCTAAGGGTTCGCTCTTTCCGGATAGAATCCGTTTGGCCAGCAGCCGCCACACTCCAGAAGGATCTGGCTTCTATAGACATAAAGGATGGTTACCTTCATGTACCAGGTCTTTCAGCCACATCAAATATTTTTGTTTTTACGCTTCGCAGTGATACAGCGTCACTTCCAATTCGTGGTGCCCCCCTTCGGGCTGGCTACGGCCCCCGGGTATTCACGAAGGTCCTAGCTCCTATTCTAGTCAGTCTAAGGGATCCAAGGGATCTCGGTCCTAGCATACCTGGACGACCTCTTAATCATAAGATCACTCACTTCCTTGGTGGAATGCGTAGTAGCCCTCATGGGTCAGTACCTCGAGAGGTTCGGCTGAATCCTAAACCGGGGAAAGATCAGCATTTCAACCTACAAAGCAGGTGGAATATCTCGGCACAAGATTAGACACAGAACAGAAGATGGATGTTCCTGCCCCTGGTAAAGGTCGAGGCTATCAAAAGATTGATTCAGTTGGTCTAAGCAAAAAAGAACCAACTATTCGCCTATGTATGCGATGGCCATGTTCGAGGCGGTACCACACGCTTCCACACTCGTGTCCTACAGGCAGCAATTCTAGCAGCTTGGTTCTGCCCAGTGGTCTGGAAGGCTGGAGAGCGGTCTTGAACAAGTTCACTCGCCAAGGAACTTGGGCAGAGGCGGAGAGGCAGCTGCCCATCAAGGTCTGGGAGTTCAGAGCGGCTCGGCTAGCCCGCCTGGCATAGACATCCAGATTACAGGGGTCCTCGGTGAGAAGTCATTCAGACAATGCCACAGCGGTGGCATATAGGTAAACCACCAAGGGGGAACCAAGAGTCAAACCACTCAGAGTGAGAGGAGCTTGATTTTTCGGTGGGCAGAGGTTTACTTACCCTGCATATCGGCGACATTCATTCCCGAGGTGGACAACCTGCAGGCGTACTTCCTAAGTCGCCAAACCCTGTCGCCGGGGGAGTGGTCTCTGCATCCACAAGTTTTTTCAGACAATCTGCCAGAAGTGGGGAGTGCCAGATGTGGAGGTCATGGCATCAGGATTCAACAAGAAGCTAGACAGGTTCATGTCTCGAACGAGGGACCCTATGGCCTACGGAACCGATGTGTTGGTTTGCCCTTGGCATCAATCATAACTTCTATATGCATTTCCCCCACTGCAGTTACTACCCCGCCTGTGGCGCAGGATCATAGCACAGGCCGGTTATCCTGGTAGCCCCAGCTTGGTACCGGAGGGCATGGTACTCACTAGTCCTGAAATTGGCAGCGGGAGGCCCTTGGACTCTTCCTCTAGGGCCAGACCTACTCTCACAAGGCCCGATCCTCCACCCTGCATTACGGCGTCTAAATTTGACGGCCTGGCGGCTGAATCCCTGATTCTCAGGGGTAGAGGTCTGTCTAGGCAGGTAATCCCTACCCTCATTAAGGCTAGAAAGCCGGCCTCCTGGGTAATTTCGTTACAGGGTTTGGAGGGCCTACGTAGGCTGGTGTGAGGCTAAGAGATGGGTTTCCCGCAAGTATACCATTGATAGAGTATTAAGTTTTCTCCAGCTAGGAGTGGATAAAGGCCTGGCATTAAGCACGATCTAGGGACAGATTTCAGCCTTATCAGTGTGATTTCAGAGGCCGCTGGCCGCCCACTCGCTGGTTAAGATCTTCGTACAGGGAGTCTTACGTGTTAATCCTCCAGTCAAATCACCACTTTGTCCATGGGACTTAAATCTTGTTCTGTCAACTCTACAGAAACAACCCCTTGAGCCGTTGGCTGAGGTACCTTGGTTTTACTGACTGGAAAGTCGGTATTTCTGATCACCATAGTTTCGGCCAGGAGAGTATCGGAATTGGCAGCCTTATCTTGTAAGGAACCATATCTCATTTTACATAAGGATAGGGCGGGGTTCCGTCCTCATTCTTCCTTTCTACCAAAGGTTATATCCAGTTTCCACCTTAACCAGGATGTGGTACTTCCATCCTTCTTCCAAAACCCACCTCTAGAAAGGAGGGGTTGCTGCATACGTTGGATATTGTCAGGGTCATAAAGGCCTATCTTAAAGCTACAGAGAAGGTTCGGAAAACAGATGTGGTGTTCGTTTTACCGGAAGGGCCCAAGATGGGTCAGGCAACTGCTTGATCCACCATCGCAAGGTGAATTAAACAATTAATCGTTCAGGCCTGCGGTTTGAAGAGGTTGCCTCCTCCTTTGTCGGCAAAGGCCCATTCTACCAGGACCAGGGGCACCTCCTGGGCAGCACATCATCAGATCTCTATGGCTCGAACATGCAAGGCAGCAACGTGGTCGTTAGTCCACATGTTTACAAAATTTTATCAATTTGACGTAAGAAGGAATGCGGATACAGCCTTTGGGCAGTCAGTACTACAGGCCGCGATTCAAGCTCCTCAGGATCTGAGGGGGCTCCCTTGATTTGATTTGAGATTTACATTTCTTGTTTAAGTTGGATTTACTAGTATTTGAGTATACCTCTAAATTGAATCCTTCTTTGGAAGATGTCTCCCTCCCCTCATTAAAGCATTGCTTTCGGACATCCCATATAGTAATAAATATGCTGCTCTGTGTCCCGTGATGTACGAGAAAGAAAAAGAGATTTTTAAATACAGCTTACCTGTAAAATCTTTTTCTTGGAGTACATCACGGGACACAGAGCTCCCACCCCTCTTTTGGGGAACATTTTTGGGAGGCATACTGCTTGCTACAAAACTGAGGTACTTCCTCTATGGGAGGGGGTTATATAGGGAGGGACTTCCTGTTTGTTTGAGATTGCCAGTGTCCACACCTGAAGGTACTCCATATAACCCATATAGTAATGAATATGCTGCTCTGTGTCCCGTGATGTACTCCAAGAAAAAGATTTTACAGGTAAGCTGTATTTAAAAATCTATTTTTTCTCAGTTCCCCCTGTGCCCCTCATTGGACACGGGGTGACTTAGACATAAGAGGTGCATGGGGAGCTGAAACAAGGGTTCCCAACCTTTCCAAGGGTTTCTGGGTTCCACTGGCCCCCCTGTCACACGGGCCCCCCGTCACAGTGTAAACGTTGCAAAGTTTCAGATAGATCCTCCACTTTCAGAAGTCTGCATTGGATGGAACTGGCAGCTAGGAATACCGTACTTGGATTTTGTCTTGGACACAATCTTGGTTCAGGCCTCCCCTATCCCCCCGAAATGGTCCTATCCCCCGAAATGGTCCTGTCCCTGGAAAAAGGTCCTATCCCTTGAAAAAGGTCCTATCCCTGGAAAAAGGTCCTATCCCTGGAAAAAGGTCCTATCCCTTTGGACAAGCAGACCCCACTTTGTTGGACAAGCAGACCCCATCTCTGTGGGGTTGTCTCCCAGATCCCGGCTCTCCCCGGCATGGATGGGTTTCATCTCAGGAGGAGTCGGACCTTATTCTAACCTGAGTGGAATGGCCTGTTCTGCCCATGACTGCTGTGCAAATCCCATGAGTGGAATATTGCCTGTCGGTCTTCCTCTGCGTCTGGACCCAAGAGAGACGGTCCTCCAAGCCTCGGTGTTTCATGGCCTCTGTCGCAGGTGGGAGAGGCCAGACCTGGACCTCCTTGTATGTACATTGAACAGTCATCTAGGCAGGTTTGTTAGGGTCCGGGGTCCCTCGGCCATTGCCATGGTTGTATTGGTGGTTTTGTAGAATCAGTTTTCCCTGATTGATGATTGTCCTCCTCTAATGACGCTTCCTCAGCTGCTTTGTGGGTTTGAAGTAGAAGGCATTCCTGTGATTGGCCCACAAGAGCCGTATTACCCAGATGTTCTCGGGCCCCCTGCGAACACTGTGAACCTTTTTCCAGATTGCCAGCACCTTCTGTCTCGGGGACAAATCTTCTCACTTGATGGCTTGGCTGTTGAAGGTCAAGTCTTGAGGAAGAGACTAGTTTGTTTTTTTCTATACGTCTTCATGATTGAAAGTCACTTCTGGAGCGTCTTCCATCCCACTTGTAAAGATCACATTGCTTGTGTGAATAGACAAAGATCCTCGATGGGAGGAACCCGAATCTGAGCCTTGACCAGTGTAAAGGAATGACCCGTGACAACCAGAGACTTTGGAAGGATGAGAGATACTCCTGTGCCAGCGGCACTAATAACTCCTGGGTCCAAGTCTACCCTGTGCCCTTTTGGGTGTAGGGTGGCTAATAGGATCATAATTCATATATTACATGAGATGGGACATTAATAATAATTCATGTTTGCAGGATGTCTTGAGATATCACAAGTTGTTGGCTCTTCAATGTGGGCACACATGCTTTTGAAAGGTGTTAATTGCATCTACTCCTAGACATTACATTGTCTATTGTATAAAGGTGTTAATTGAGGTCTGCTCCTAGACCTTTCTATTGTGTGATAACACGGTGTAAAGCCTATTGATGCCCAGGTGTCAGAGACCCTTTAGAGCAGGGGTCTCAAACTCAAATTGCCTGAGGGCCACATGACAAGTTTTCAAATCCCATGGGGGCCGCATGCAAACTTTCAAAACTTCAAAAACAAACTATACCAGCAATACTATACTATACCCAGCACTGGTGTCAGCAGACGCATTATTAACCCCATCACTGGTGTCAGCAAACGCATTAACCCCATCACTGGTGTCAGCAAACACATTAACCCCATCACTGACAATTGCGGTCGTGTGACGTGGCTCCCAAACAAAATTGACGTCCTTTTTTTTTCCCACAAATCGAGCTTTATTTGGTGGTATTTGATCACCTCTGCGGTTTTGATCACTGGTGTCAGCAAACGCATTATTAACCCCATTACTAGTGTCGGCAAACGCATTATTAACCCCATCACTGGTGTCAGCAAACGCATTATTAACCCCATTACTAGTGTCAGCAAACGCATTATTAACCCCATCACTGGTGTCAGAAAATGCATTATTAACCCCATGCGATCACCTCTGCGGGGGTTGACTGCAGTGGTACTTGAGGGGGGTGGCAGCGGTGGTACTTGAGGGGGGTGGCAGCGGTGGTACTTGAGGGGGGTGGCAGCGGTGGTGTCATCCTCTCCCACCACCCGTGCCTCTTACTGATCCCATCCCCCTCACCACTGATCTCATCCCTATCCCCCCAATCACCTCTGTTGTAAAAGTAATGGGGGGGATAGGGATGAGATCAGTGGTGGGGGAATGGGATCAGTAAGAGGCACAGGTGGTGGAGGTTGGCATCCATTGCTGAGCAGCTCTGTCACTTGATTGACTTACCGTCAATCTGCTGTTGTTCTGTGGGTCACTCACTCTGACTGAGTCACCTTCACTGTGCCAGACCTTCTCCCGCCAGGATGCTTTGCCTCTTGTGCCCTGGGACTCGGTAGACGCAGGATAGGTAAGGTACTCCAGTCCACACTTCACTGTGTGCCTTCTCCCTCCACCTGGAGCGCTCCTCCCCCGTCCTTCGCTCATTTGGTGAGCCTTGAGTCCTCCCCGCCTCCGTACATGTCTGCGTCTCTGGATAGGCAGAGGATAGGATAGGAGTCAGCGAGTGCTTTCTCAGCTGCCCTGCCCTCTGCAATGTCTCTGTGTGTGTGTGTCCCGCGGCCGAACGTAAAGCACGCCAGGCAGTGCGCACCGCACACAGTAGTGACGACAAGTGTCAGGTGGGCCATTCACAGCTCGTCATACACGGACAGATGACGGGCCCCACTGCCTGGGGGCCATTTTTAACCAGTCCGCGGGTCGCAAATGGCCCGCGGGCCGGTACCTTGAGTCCCCTGCTTTAGAGACAGTACGTCTGTCTAGATATGTGGATTGAGGTCAAGACATTGTGTGATTGTATTTTATTTGAATTCTATTTGATAAAGGAATGTGATGGGTCTCGTCAGTATCTGTGCCGAAATGTCTGCTAGAGAATTAGCCATAGTGTATGAATGGGGGGGTGGAGATTCCATTGTCCTGTGATTAACTTTAACATGCTGTACCAGATATACAAGCAAGCTAAGAAGCCAATAAAGTGTTCATTCATTTGGAAACAAGTACAGAGCTTGTGTCTCGTCTTGATTATGGGAAATGGAATGGATCGTGTATGCAGGATTGCCGCAGTGTGTCAGATAAGCTTGTCTTGGGTGGATGGAAGGTCGTAAACAATCAGCATCTGGCCTTCAGCACCATGAAGGGGCAGATTTCAGCCTTGGGTAATGAGTAAAAGTGTGAAAAGCACCTACTGAGCATGTGTGGACCTCGTGTTCTTCATTCTACGACGTTTAATGGATATTCAATAAAGAGGTGGATTTTATTCCATGGATGTGGTGCCACTAGGCCGGCTCCGGGCTTCTCACAGCAGTGCATGTCCGTAGTGCACACACACACTACGCTACGCCGGCTCAGCGCGGAGAGGCATGCACTGTATTCAGCAAGCCATTGCTCACCAAGATGTGCCAGCGTAGCGTATTTTCGAAGGCGCAGGCCAGCGTAAGTGGAAGTGGGCGTGACCCCATGCAAATGATTGTCCGAGCATGGTGCATTGTTTTACGCCCGATGTATCACGAACTGCGCATGCGCTGTGACGTGGACGCATGAAACTGCACACTTATGTGCATGCTCACAACTACGCCGGCAAAACTGCCTAAGCTATGCCAGATCACCACGTACGCCATGAACGTAACGTACGCCCAATACGCCGGCGTGTGTTTCCTGGTGCAGACCTTTGCATGTGTGTTGCCAGGTTGCGCCTCATCTATGGCGAATAACTTTACGCCGGACGTCAGGCACACGTACGTGGGAGCAGCAACATGCGTCCAGACAAAAAGTGCGCCCACACTACGCCGGGGTATGTAAGTTACGTCGGCGTAGGGTGGCCAGTTTTTAGGCGTATATTTGTTTGTGAGTCTGGCGCACACATACGCCGGCACACATTTGCACTTACGTTGGCGTAACTTGTTTTACATCGGCGCAAGTGCTTTGTGAATTCGGGCCTTCAGGTTCAGAAGCCAAAACGAGTCGTGCCTTGATTGTGGTTGTCATTGGTTGGAATATCTGATCTCTAGACTGGAAGGAAGTGATGTATGAAGAAAGCGTGGAATGTGGAACATTTCCTTACACAACCTAATGCCCCGCACACGCGACCGGTCTTCCCGTCTGAAAAACTGCGATGAGAGCTTTTGGCTGGGAATTTCGACCGTGTGTATGCTCCATCGCAGTTTTTCCGACAGGAAAACTGTCAGGGAAAAAAAAGGGCAGAATCTCCTAGCAAGAAAACCATTCGTCTGTGTACTTTTCTGACGCAAAAGAAAATGTGAATGCTCGGAAACAATTCGACGCATGCTCGGAAGCATAGAACTTCATTTTGTCGTCTCATTGTCGTCTTTTACCTCGCCGCGTTCTTGGCAGTCAAAGGTTAACTAGACTTTTGTGTGACTGCGTGTATGCAAGGCGGGCCTGAGAGGAATACCATCGGGAAAAGGGGTCGTGTGTGGGGGGCAAAAGACTCGCCTGTACCATACTACAAGAAAAGACAACCCAAGCTAGCAAACCTGCCACCACGGTTCTCCCTCTTACCATGCAGGTCACATGTTTCTGCATTATATTCCGACATTTCCATGACCATGTATCCAGAGATAATTCAACCTTCTCCTCTGCAGGTGTCCTGACCTGTACTTCAAGGTGTGCAGAATAGAAGGACAGAACGGAGCGTGCCCAAATGTTGGATATCTGGCTGACACCAATCACACCACACTCTATCAGGTGTGTACAGAGATCGGATCTATAGAATAACACTCCATCAGGTACAAACCCCTCCCCCGTCTTCTTCTTACAGGTGGGAACCACCCACAGCTATGTGCCCTCCTTCCCTTCCCGGGATGGTCATGTCTTCTGGAGCAGTTTGTTCCCGGCGGGTCTCTCGCATGTCGTGGATGATCTGTGCCGATTGCTCCAACCTCATGTACAAAACAGGTGAGATCTCCGTGTGTGGCCTGTACTTTAGATCCCCACCCCCACCCCCATTCATTATATCCCCACCCCCATACATTATATCCCCACCCCCCATACATTATGTCATACACAGGTTCTGTTCCTCCTGTCCTCATGACAGCCATGTTGTCGGGGTGACAGCCAGGTTCTGTTCCTTGTGTCCCCCACCTTTTCCTCTCGGTATTATCTGACGGTTGTGTTGTCCATACAGCGGCCATGTTGTTGGAGCCGGAGGTCGGGTCCTCCTGTGCGGTCCGGCAGGGAGTGGGAAAGCGATGGTGGTGAGAGCCGCATGCAGTCGCCTTCATTTACATCTCTTCCAGGTAAGTGTTATGTGGATATCTGTGGGGTGATGCTCTGATGTCATCGGTGTGGGGGATGTGCTATGTTCGGAGATACCCCCCCTTCATGGTTTGATTTGTGTCTTTCAGGTTGAGTGCGGCCGGCTGTGCAGGGAGAACAGCGCCGGAATGGTGACTCGTCTTCGCTCGCTCTTCTCCCAGGCTGGTGATTGTCGTCCCTGTGTTCTACTCCTCTGCCATGTGGATATCCTCGGGAGAGAGCGAGACGGCTCTGGAGAGGACACCCGGGTCACCTCCGCTCTGAGCAACCTCCTGCTGGACTCCACATTCAGGTGAACATTCCTCTCCTCTGATGTAGATGTTTTATATGTCCTTCATGAGTGTGCGGAGAGCGCAGAGTCCCCTCCCTTTCACCTGTGTCTGCAGGGACTGCTCTCTCCCGATCTGGCACTGTGTGCGGGGACTGCTCTCTCCCGATCTGGCACTGTGTGCGGGGACTGCTCTCTCCCGATCTGGCACTGTGTGCAGGGACTGCTCTTTCCCCAGCTGGCACTCTGTGCGGGGACTGCTCTCTCCCGATCTGGCACTGTGTGCGGGGACTGCTCTCTCCCGATCTGCCCCAGCTGGCACTGTGTGTGTGGACTGCTCTCTCCTGAGATATCACAGTATTGAAGTTGCTCTCTCTGTTTTCAGGGATTGGCCTATGATCGTTATCGGTACTTCTTGTCGCCCCGGAGACGTTTCCTTGGACTTGCAGTCGTGTTTTATCCATGAAGTTTCCCTTCCCCCGCCATCAGAGGATCAGCGGCTGTCCATGCTCACGGCCCTCAGCGCTCCGCTCACACTGACCAGAGATGTGAAGCTCCCCCTGCTGGCTCGTAAGACTGCGGTGAGTACAGATCAGAGGAAGAGCACGTGAGATCTGATTTGTCACAGATATCTGTTGGTCTGCGTCCCTGGATCGTCTGCACGTGTATGTTGCCTCCCAGATAGTCTGCACGTGTATGGCGCCTTCCGGATTGTCTGCATTATCGTGCGGAGTCCCTCAAGGATCCCCCCTGTCGCCGGTGTTAGTCAACATCTATCTTAGTCCGCTTTTTGAAATCATCAGCAGCCAAAAACTGCTCTATCACTCATATGCAGACGACACGCAACTGTATTTCCGCATTGGCAATAAAAAGGATCATCACCTCAATCTATAGACATGTCTCTCTCTGATAGAGGACTGGGTGACAAAGAGTTATCTTACACTCAACGGAGCAAAAACAGAACTTCTCCTGTTTCACACCAAACGTAAGAATCAACCCGCAACAACCTGGACACCCCCGCCCATTCTGGGCAAAATCATCACCCCTAGCGACAAAGTCAAAAGTCTCAGGGTCATCTTCGACTCCTATATGACAATGGACGCACAAATAGGGTCAGTAGTCAGCGGATCTCACCATCTGCTGCGCCTACTACGCAGACTTATTCATTTTATTCCCAAAGAAAATACAGCGGTCGTGGTGGGAACAATTGTAAACTCTAGACTGGACTATGCAAATGCCCTTTACCTCGGACTCCTTAAGTACCAAATTGCTCGTCTACAAGTCGTTCAGAATACGGCCGCTAGACTTGTGACTGGGAAAAAACCCTGGGAATCAATCTCACCTTCACTGAGATCCCTCCCCTGAGATCCCTTCATTGGCTGCCAGTAAAAGACAGAATCACTTTTAAAGCACTCTGTCTAAGGCATAGATGTATCCATGGGAATGCCCCCTATTATCTATGCGAAAAAATAAAAGTTCACAATCCCAATCGCGTTCTGCGATCCACCAATCAAAATCTGCTCCACATACCGAAGGCCAGATACAAGTCCAAAGGAGAAAGAAGATTCGCAGTCCAAGGTCCCAGACTATGGAACGCTTTACCAACCAGCATTCGGTTGGAGGAGAACCACTCAGCATTCAGGAGAAAGATCAAGACTCATCTCTTTTGATACCAAAGGAGACAGGAACAACAAGCGCCCAGAGGCGATTTAGTTTGCATGTGCCGCGCTATATACGTTTTCATTCATTCATTCACATGTATGGCGCGCCTGGATCGTCTGCACGTGTATGTCACCTCCCAGATAGTCTGCACGTGTATGTCGCCTCCCGGATCGTCTGCATGTGTATGTTGGCCACTCTGCCCCGGTTCTCCAGTAAGTCCATGAGGGAAGAGAGCTTCAGCCGTTCATACTGTGTCTCCATTGTCCTGTGTCCTCTTGTAGCCGTCCTTTAAGGCTGTGGGATCATCTCACTGCTTGCCAACAATTGTAACGAAACCCCAAATGGGACAGGAATTAACCCTGTTTAAGATATTCCATTCCGAACCCAAGGCAGCTTATCCGACACCCCACAATCCAGCGAATACGACCCATAGGATTCTCCCAGAAACGAGACACAGCTCTGTTTGAGGTTTAAAACGAATAGACTCTAAAATGAGAAAATCAGGCTCTTTATATACAGTCGGTAACCAAAAATGAACAATGACTCAACTCCACCCACAACATGACACAAGGAGCCCAATACACACCTTTTTGGATAGACATTCTGGCACCAGGTCTGACATAATTTACATGAGCTAATTAACTACAGCTGATGTCTCAGACATCTGACCTTTAGACTGTCAACTTGCAATACACATCTATCATCAATAGACCTTCACACAATACAGGGTCAATTAGCACCACACAATGACAGATCCTCAGAGCCATAGTATATTCATTTACATCACAACAGACGACATTAACCCCTAACAGTCTGTGTTCCCACATTGAATGAGTCACTCTTTCAATTAACTTGTAGAGTTCAGAATCAACAACCTGTAAATAGTTCTTCCAGATCTCCTGGAATATATTGTGGATTACAGACCCATGTTACAGCAATCCAAGATATGTCCATTATTTCCTGGCTCATACTTTGTAAGAGCTTCTGGGTCCCACGGCCCTACCGTTACAGATGTCTTCTACAGACTCCAGTGTCCCCGGGTAATGGACGTCTTCTCCAGACTCTACTGTCCCCGGGGTGATGGACTTCTTCTCCAGACTCCAGTGTCCCCACACTCCGGCCGAGTGCTTCCGTCATATACCGCTTCCTATCAGTCTGGACATAGATATCAGATACTCCAGCTGCCATCAACACACAACGAGACAAGACTTGTCTGTGTGCTAAGTATGGACTCTTTAATAGAACCAAAAACACAATCTTATATACAGCAAAGAGGAGGTAACCAGAACAATAATCAACATGAGCTAATTATCTAATCTTCTAGCCAGACGAGGAGACCAGACGCCCCGGCTCCTCACTATCTGCTATACAATACACAATCTCTTAAGCGTAAACACAGAGCATACATAATGAGAGGTCTAGGAGCCAGGCTGACTCTCTGTTTCAATCCACAGTAGTAGTCTTAGTATCTCAACAGCTTCACACAATGGACAATAGAATGTCTAAAATCAGATGCAATTAACACCTCAAAAGCATGTGTCCCCACATTGAATGAAACATTGACCTTTACAGCTTGTTAAATGTCCAGATCTCCTGCAAAACATGAATTATCATTTAGCGGTATGAAGGAGTCACATCTACAATTAACCCTTTGAGTTCAGAATCAGCAAACTTAAAATAGTCCTACAGATATCTCAGAATATAATGTGGATAATACATACATAATAATCCCATTTCAGGTAGTCCAAGATATCATTCTTCAGTCACCCCATGCCCCTAGTGGTCATACGATGATTTTAGATATAAGAGAGTCTGAGTCCGTCACATTTCTCCCCCATCAAAAGTCGACTAACAAGGTCCCAGCCCCCCACCTGGTCTGGACATGCGTTAGTCGGACAAAGTGAACTTGCATAGTCTGTCCGCATGACCTCCAATCTTGGCTGCAAGAAGTAGATGACACCAGTAGGTGTGGGGCAGAGGTCATTGACTCTCTGTCTGGCTGCCAGCGCTTCAGCTGGGTGGTTTTTAACATTCCGGGGCTCGGTCTGCTGCTGGACAGAGGGGCCGACCGCCCCAGCTTCCTGGAGCTGTAGAGACACAGTATGCACGGGCCAGCTGCACTCTGCCCTTTTGCCAGCACTTCTGCTTGGGGCTCCACATCATCCGCTCCGGCTAACCACTGGGGAAGGAGGCTGGATTCCTCCACACCCAAACTGTAGCTGCCATTGGGGAGGTGAGCTGGCTGCTTCCTTTTCCGTTCCCTCATCTGACTGCTGGGACAACATGTCTGTGGTACTGTCTCCCAGATGCACGGATCTTTGCTGGGGAGGAAAGACCACGTTCTCCACCCTGGACAACTGTTGGGAAGGGACGATGAACACCTCCTCTCCCTTCTCCCCCTGTATCTGCTGCTGGGAAGTGATCACCACCTTCTCACCCTGAGCCTCCGGAACTGCCACAGGGGTGGGGCAGAGGTCTTGAACCCTCTGTCCAGTGACCAGCGCTTCAGCTGGGGAAGTTCCTTGTAACTCCACAGATACTGCCCTTGGTGCTGAGCAGAGCACAGTGAAGTTTGGCCCTGATACCATCTCTTCTGCTGGAGGCTCATCAGGTTGTTCTTCCTCAGCAGAAAGGTCTATTAAATCCCCTGTCTCTGCAACTGGTGTCTGGGGATAGAGGTTCACCATCTCCTGTCCATGGAACCCAGAAGATGCTATAGGTACTGAGCAGAGGTTAGCAGAGCTTGGCCCTGCGGTCAGCACTTCAGCTTTGGGAATGGCAATCTCCAGATTTTCCACTGCCGATTCACTGGCATACTGCTAGACAGGCACATTCCTCCATCCAAGATCATCCCATGCAGGAACAGGATTATCAAGGCCAGTCAGCACTTGCTGCATCCACCATAAGACCTCCGGGTCCATAGCTGCGGGGGAAGGTTGGCAAAGCACACTGTTACTCTGCCACATGGCCGGCTCTTCAGAAAGGATTTCAGCGTTGTCCACTGGTATTTCCTCAAAGTCCCAGGCAAAGGGAGTCAAGCCCTGGTGCTGAGCAGAGTCTAGCAGCCTTCTGTAGGCGATCTCTAGTGTCCAGTGCAGTTCCGAGACATTCTCTGAAATCCATGATTTCGTCCAACCGCCACTCCAAATCCCTCCCAAAGTTAGAGTCCCCTGTCAGCTTCACATACAACAGTTCCAGGCCGCCGTAGCTTAAGCCTTCCGTTGGGCCGTCATCCGCTATCCAGGGACATGCTTGGGACACATACCATCGAAGGGCTCTGTAGCTCTCATCCAGTCACATCTCTGCCCAGACCAGCCTGCTTAATTCAGCTGTCTGTTCCTTGCGCGGTTTTTCTCCCAACAACAGCAATCCAGACCAGAACCTTTCCCAGTTTGAGGGGAGAACTTTTCCCTGGTGTCGCTGCTCATGGGCTAGCGCTTTCTTCCAGAGTTCCCAGCATACAGAATTCGACCATCCCAGCAGGACCTCTTCTGATACTGGTCCTCTGTGCTGTATCTGCTTCTCTCGCAACCTCCTTCTGAATTCCCTCTTCCATGGCGGCTGGTATCTGTACCTCTCCTCTCCTGCTATCCGGACCTTGGATCCAGGTGGAGGTTGGATGTCCCCAACTGCAAAAAGCATCCCGCTTCTGTGCCACCAATGTAACGGAACGTCCCACACTCTGACCGAGTGCTTCCGTCATATACCGCTTCCGAGACGAGACTTGTCTGTGTGCTAAGTATGGAGTCTTTAATAGAACCAAAAACACAACCTTATATACAGTAAAGAGGAGGTAACCAGAACATTAATCAACATGAGCTAATTATCAAATTATTTTCCCGGACGAGGTGACCAGATGCCCCGGCTCCTCACTATCTGCTGTACAATACACAATCTCTTAAGCGTAAACACAGAGCATACATAATTACATAATGAGAGGTCTAGAAGCCAGGCAGACTCTGTTTGTTTCAATCCACAGTAGTAGTCTTGGTTAACATCTCAACAGCCTCACACAATGGACAATGAAATGTCTTGGAGCAGACGCAATTAACACCCCAAAAGCAGGTGTCCCCACAGTGAATGAAACATTGACCTTTACAGCTTGTAATATGTCCAGATCTCCTGCAAAACATGAATTATCATTTAGCAGTATGAAGGAGTCACATCTACAATTAACCCTTTGAGTTCAGAATCAGCAATCTTAAAATAGTCCTACAGATATCTCAGAATATAATGTGGATAATCCATACATGATAATCCCATCTCATGTAGTCCAAGATATCATTCTTCCATACATCCTATGCCGCGCCCCTAGTGGTCATAGGATGATTTTAGACATAAGAGTGTCTGAGTCTGTCACAGACATCTTCTCCAGACTCTACTGTCCCCGGGGTGATGGACGTCTTCTCCAGACTCTCCTGTCCCCGGTGTGATGGACGTCTTCTCCAGACTCTACTGTCCCCGGGTTGATGGACATCTTCTCCAGACTCCAGTGTCCCCGGGGTGATGGACGTCTTCTCCAGACTCCAGTGTCCCTGGGGTGATGGACGTCTTCTCCAGACTCCAGTGTCCCCGGGGGTGATGGACGTCTTCTCCAGACTCCACTGTCCCTGGGGTGATGGACGTCTTCTCCAGACTCCACTGTCCCCGGGGGTGATGGACGTCTTCTCCAGACTCCACTGTCCCCGGGGTGATGGACGTCTTCTCCAGACTCCACTGTCCCCAGGGGTGATGGACGTCTTCTCCAGACTCCACTGTCCCCGGGGGTGATGGACATCTTCTCCAGACTCCACTGTCCCCGGGGGTGATGGTCACATTCCTAAGGACTGAATATCATCTCTACAACCGTGTTCCTGGTTGGTGACCTCCATGGAATGTCTATTTTAGGCTCCAGTATGTCTTGGGGAAGGGAATCAAATTTTTCACGGAGACCCATAAAATGTCTTCTTTATACTCCAGTGGCTGATGGTCATTATTATTATTATTATTATTATTATTATTATTATTATTAGTTACAAATTGATTTGAAAGCAGTTTTGCCATGAACCAGAATCTTCTCCAGAAGAGAATAGTGAAGGAATCTGGATTGAGGTCGGTGAAGATCCACAGCCAGGCAAAGCCAAGGACTCGATGAATGTATAAGATCAGATTGTTGGCATTTGACCAGTAGGACCTCCGGTGGGATCTTTCTGTCCACACCGGGCCGGTATTACTGCAGGGTTCCTGGGAAGGGGATCTTACTGACCACACCGGGCCGGTATTACTGCAGAGTTACTGGGAAGGGGAACTTACTGACCACACCGAGCCGGTATTACTGCAGGGTTCCTGAGAAGGGGATCTTTCTGTCCACGCCGGGCCGGTATTACTGCAGGGTTCCTGGGAAGGGGATCTTTCTGTCCACACCGGGCCGGTATTACTGCAGGATTCCTGGGAAGGGGGTCTTGCTGACCACACTGGGCCAATATTACTGCAGGGTTCCTGGGAAGGGATCTTACTGACCACACCGGGCCGGTATTACAGAAGGGTTCCTGGGAAGGGGATCTTACTGACCACACCAAGCCGGTATTACTGCAGGGTTCCTGGGAAGGGGATCTTATGGACACCTCATGTAATCATCTGCTTGAAAAACTAAACTCTGAGCCCGAAAATAAACTTCTGTGACCTCTGGTAAAAGATCTCTTCCACAAACGATCGACAATACGATCGGTAGGGACCCAACTGAAGTTGTGACTCAAGACTGGACAAGAGCGCCGAGTGTGGAAGATCCAAAGAGAGGGTTGTCACCCTAGAAAGGAGCCCCTCCCCCATCCCCTTTATCTGAACCCCTTTCCAATGTATCTCCATGGATCTTCCAGAAATCCTCTCCTGACCCAGCCGGGCTTGGACTTCAGAAATCTGTCGGGTCACCGGCTACACTCAGGATTATATCAAACTAGACGGGTCTACAAAGCCCATTGGGTGGCGCCATATTGGAAGCGGTTTGTGAATGTAGATTAGACTTAATAAATACTGAAGCTGAAGTGTTTCCTCTGATTCAGGGCTTTGTCCTCGGAGATCTCTGCACCTTACTGGCCACCGCTGGACGCCACGCCTGTACTAGGATCCGAAAATCATGGTAGGCTCCTCCCCCACCCCTCCCTCCACACCCTGTGTCCTTTCCTGTACACCCCTCCCCCCTCCACACCCTGTGTCCTTTCCTGTACACCCTGCCCCCTCCACACCCTGTGTCCTTTCCTGTACACCCTGCCCCCTCCACACCCTGTGTCCTTTCCTGTACACCCCCCTCCACACCCTGTGTCCTTTCCCGTACACCCTCCACACCCTGTGTCCTTTCCCATACACCCTCCTCCCCTCCACACCCTGTGTCCTTTCCTGTACACCCTCCCCCCTCCACACCCTGTGTCCTTTCCTGTACACCCCTCCACACCCTGCGTCGTTTCCCGTACACCCTCCTCCCTCCACACCCTGTGTCCTTTCCTGTACACCCCTCCACACCCTGCGTCGTTTCCCGTACACCCTCCTCCCTCCACACCCTGTGTCCTTTCCTGTACACCCTCCTCCCTCCACACCCCGTGTCCTTTCCCGTACACCCCCCCCCCCCCACACCCTGTGTCCTTTCCTGTACACCCCCCCCCCCTCCACACCCTGTGTCCTTTCCTGTACACCCTCCCCCCTCCACACCCTGTGTCGTTTCCCGTACACCCTCCTCCCTCCACACCCTGTGTCCTTTCCCATACACCCTCCTCCCCTCCACACCCTGTGTCCTTTCCTGTACACCCTCCCCCCTCCACACCCTGTGTCCTTTCCTGTACACCCTCCACACCCTGTGTCCTTTCCTGTACACCCCCCCCCCCTCCACACCCTGTGTCCTTTCCTGTACACCCCCCCCCTCCACACCCTGTGTCCTTTCCCGTACACCCCCCCCCCTCCACACCCTGTGTCCTTTCCCGTACACCCTCCTCCCTCCACACCCTGTGTCCTTTTCTGTACATCTTTCCCCCTCCCCCTCATATTGGCGATTCCCTAATCCCGCATTTGGTTGATTTGATTGGCAGCGCTCTCACACAGGAGGATGAAGAGGATCTTTTAGCTTCCGGTTTTCCAATCACCTCAAAGGATTTGGAAAGCGCCCTCTCTGAGCTGCAGAATTCTCATTCTCAAGCCATTGGCGCTCCAAAGGTAAACTGTGCATGAAGGTCCTGCTGGAATTGGAGGGTCATAAAGGGGGAGGTCCTGCTGGGATTGGGGGGGTCATAGAGGGGAAGGTCCTGCTGGGGCTGGAGAGTCATAGAGGAGAAGGTCCTGCTGGGATTGGAGGGTCATAGAGGGGGAGGTCCTGCTGGGATTGGAGGGTCATAGAGGGGGAGGTCCTGCTGGGGGTGGGGAGTCATAGAGGGGAAGGTCCTGCTGGGATTGGAGAGTCATAGAGGGGAAGGTCCTGCTGGGATTGGAGAGTCATAGAGGGGGAGGTCCTGCTGGGATTGGAGAGTCATAGAGGGGGAGGTCCTGTTGGGGGTGGAGAGTCATAGAGGGGGAGGTCCTGCTGGGGGTGGAGAGTCATAGAGGGGGAGGTCCTGCTGGGATTGGAGAGTGATAGAGGGGGAGGTCCTGCTGGGATTGGAGAGTGATAGAGGGGGAGGTCCTGCTGGGGGTGGAGAGTGATAGAGGGGGAGGTCCTGCTGGGGGTGGAGAGTCATAGAGGGGGAGGTCCTGCTGAGGGTGGAGAGTCATAGAGGGGGAGGTCCTGTTGGGGGTGGGGAGTCATAGAGGGGGAGGTCCTGCTGGGATTGGAGAGTGATAGAGGGGGAGGTCCTGCTGCGATTGGAGAGTGATAGAGGGGGAGGTCCTGCTGGGGGTGGAGAGTCATAGAGGGGGAGGTCCTGTTGGGGGTGGGGAGTCATAGAGGGGGAGGTCCTGCTGGGATTGGAGAGTGATAGAGGGGGAGGTCCTGCTGCGATTGGAGAGTGATAGAGGGGGAGGTCCTGCTGGGGGTGGAGAGTCATAGAGGGGGAGGTCCTGCTGGGGGTGGAGAGTCATAGAGGGGGAGGTCCTGCTGGGGGTGGAGAGTCATAGAGGGGGAGGTCCTGCTGGGGGTGGAGAGTCATAGAGGGGGAGGTCCTGCTGGGGGTGGAGAGTCATAGAGGGAAAGGTCTTGCTGGGATTGGAGGATCATAGAGGGGGAGGTTCTGCTGGGGGTGGAGAGTCATAGAGGGGAAGGTCCTGTTGGGGGTGGCGAGTCATAGAGGGGGAGGTCCTGTTGGGATTGGAGAGTCATAGAGGGGGAGGTCCTGCTGGGATTGGAGAGTCATAGAGGGGAGGTCCTGCTGGGGGTGGAGAGTCATAGAGGGGGAGGTCCTGCTGGGGGTGGAGAGTCATAGAGGGGGAGGTCCTACCAGTCCTGAAGGTTGCTGCACTCCAAGGAATGGATTTTCCCGGTAAATTAAGAATCCGGTTTTCTTATTTTCAGGAATAGTTGTTGTCACTCTTGGTCATTGAACTGTTTTCTGTCTCCCCGATCTTCCAGGTCCCTTCAGTGCGTTGGAAGGATATTGGAGGACTTAATGAAGCAAAGTGTCAGCTCTTGGACACAGTACAGCTTCCTCTTGAGCACCCTGAGATTCTTTCCCTAGGTCTTCGTAGGTCTGGAGTCCTACTTTATGGGCCCCCGGGAACTGGGAAAACTTTGCTTGCTAAAGCTGTGGCCACTGAATGTGCCATGACGTTCCTCAGGTATGTGGAGCCGTGGGGGATGGGTGACTCTGGGGTCCCTGAATGTGCCATGACGTTTCTCAGGTATGTGGAGCCGTGGGGGATGGGTGACTCTGGGGTCCCTGAATGTGCCATGACGTTTCTCAGGTATGTGGAGCCGTGGGGGATGGGTGACTCTGGGGCCCCTGAATGTGCCATGATGTTCCTCAGGTATGTGGAGCCGTGGGGGATGGGTGACTCTGGGGCCCCTGAATGTGCCATGACGTTCCTCAGGTATGTGGAGCCGTGGGGGATGGGTGACTCTGGGGTCCCTGAATGTGCCATGATGTTCCTCAGGTATGTGGAGCCGTGGGGGATGGGTGACTCTGGGGCCCCTGAATGTGCCATGACGTTCCTCAGGTATGTTGAGGCGTGGGGGATGGGTGACTCTGGGGCCCCTGAATGTGCCATGATGTTCCTCAGGTATGTGGAGCCGTGGGGGATGGGTGACTCTGGGGCCCCTGAATGTGCCATGACGTTCCTCAGGTATGTGGAGCCGTGGGGGATGGGTGACTCTGGGGCCCCTGAATGTGCCATGACGTTCCTCAGGTATGTGGAGCCGTGGGGGATGGGTGACTCTGGGGCCCCTGAATGTGCCATGACGTTTCTCAGGTATGTGGAGCCGTGGGGGATGGGTGACTCTGGGGCCCCTGAATGTGCCATGACGTTCCTCAGGTATGTTGAGCCGTGGGGGATGGGTGACTCTGGGGCCCCTGAATGTGCCATGACGTTCCTCAGGTATGTGAGCCGTGGGGGATGGGTGACTCTGGGGCCCCTGAATGTGCCATGACGTTCCTCAGGTATGTGGAGCCGTGGGGGATGGGTGACTCTGGGGCCCCTGAATGTGCCATGACGTTCCTCAGGTATGTGGAGCCGTGGGGGATGGGTGACTCTGGGGTCCCTGAATGTGCCATGACGTTTCTCAGGTATGTGGAGCCGTGGGGGATGGGTGACTCTGGGGTCCCTGAATGTGCCATGACGTTTCTCAGGTATGTGGAGCCGTGGGGGATGGGTGACTCTGGGGCCCCTGAATGTGCCATGACGTTCCTCAGGTATGTTGAGGCGTGGGGGATGGGTGACTCTGGGGCCCCTGAATGTGCCATGACGTTTCTCAGGTATGTGGAGCCGTGGGGGATGGGTGACTCTGGGGCCCCTGAATGTGCCATGATGTTCCTCAGGTATGTGGAGCCGTGGGGGATGGGTGACTCTGGGGCCCCTGAATGTGCCATGACGTTCCTCAGGTATGTGGAGCCGTGGGGGATGGGTGACTCTGGGGCCCCTGAATGTGCCATGATGTTCCTCAGGTATGTGGAGCCGTGGGGGATGGGTGACTCTGGGGCCCCTGAATGTGCCATGACGTTCCTCAGGTATGTGGAGCCGTGGGGGATGGGTGACTCTGGGGCCCCTGAATGTGCCATGACGTTCCTCAGGTATGTGGAGCCGTGGGGGATGGGTGACTCTGGGGTCCCTGAATGTGCCATGACGTTCCTCAGGTATGTGGAGCCGTGGGGGATGGGTGACTCTGGGGCCCCTGAATGTGCCATGACGTTCCTCAGGTATGTGGAGCCGTGGGGGATGGGTGACTCTGGGGTCCCTGAATGTGCCATGACGTTTCTCAGGTATGTGGAGCCGTGGGGGATGGGTGACTCTGGGGCCCCTGAATGTGCCATGACGTTTCCTCAGGTATGTGGAGCCGTGGGGGATGGGTGACTCTGGGGTCCCTGAATGTGCCATGACGTTCCTCAGGTATGTGGAGCCGTGGGGGATGGGTGACTCTGGGGTCCCTGAATGTGCCATGACGTTTCTCAGGTATGTGGAGCCGTGGGGGATGGGTGACTCTGGGGCCCCTGAATGTGCCATGACGTTCCTCAGGTATGTGGAGCCGTGGGGGATGGGTGACTCTGGGGCCCCTGAATGTGCCATGACGTTCCTCAGGTATGTGGAGCCGTGGGGGATGGGTGACTCTGGGGTCCCTGAATGTGCCATGACGTTTCTCAGGTATGTGGAGCCGTGGGGGATGGGTGACTCTGGGGCCCCTGAATGTGCCATGACGTTCCTCAGGTATGTGGAGCCGTGGGGGATGGGTGACTCTGGGGCCCCTGAATGTGCCATGACGTTTCTCAGGTATGTGGAGCCGTGGGGGATGGGTGACTCTGGGGCCCCTGAATGTGCCATGACGTTCCTCAGGTATGTGGAGCCGTGGGGGATGGGTGACTCTGGGGTCCCTGAATGTGCCATGATGTTCCTCAGGTATGTGGAGCCGTGGGGGATGGGTGACTCTGGGGTCCCTGAATGTGCCATGACGTTTCTCAGGTATGTGGAGCCGTGGGGGATGGGTGACTCTGGGGTCCCTGAATGTGCCATGACGTTTCTCAGGTATGTGGAGCCGTGGGGGATGGGTGACTCTGGGGCCCCTGAATGTGCCATGACGTTCCTCAGGTATGTGGAGCCGTGGGGGATGGGTGACTCTGGGGCCCCTGAATGTGCCATGACGTTTCTCAGGTATGTGGAGCCGTGGGGGATGGGTGACTCTGGGGCCCCTGAATGTGCCATGACGTTCCTCAGGTATGTGGAGCCGTGGGGGATGGGTGACTCTGGGGCCCCTGAATGTGCCATGATGTTCCTCAGGTATGTGGAGCCGTGGGGGATGGGTGACTCTTATTCACTGATTGGGGGTTTACATTGTCAGATTTGATAAATTGTCCACCAATCAGAGCTTGGCCCCGCCCAGATATTCCATCCCTCCTCTGGTCACACCCCTTATGTGCAGAGCCCCTTATAAGGTACCTCGGCACTTCCTCCCCACCCCCTTCACTACCTTCGGGGGGGGGGGTGGCATATGTACAGCCCCAGACGCTGCCTCAGCAGAAAAAGGGGGGCAATTAAAACGCGGCCCAACCTCTGGATATTACCGCTCCTCAATCACAAGGGTTATCCAGGCCTTTATAGAATAATAATAGACTGTAAAGAGTCCCAACATATTGATCAGTGATCGGCTGAAGACATTTATTATCAATCACTTGGGTTTCCTCTTTTTATATCGCACCAGAAACTCCCCAAATGACCCCCCTGATCAAAAGTTTACATACCCCGGTGATTTTGCACACAAAGGGGTTTGGCCCCTCCTCCCCTGTGATCTGTGTGTATAAAAGGTCATTGATTCTGGACTTCTGACAGACCCATACATCTTCCATCCAGTGCTGCACTGAGGTTTCTGGACTCCTGACAGACCCTTACATCTTCCATCCAGTGCTGCACTAAGGTTTCTGGATTCTAACAGACCCTTACATCTTCCATCCAGTGCTGCACTGAGGTTTCTGGACTCCTGACAGACCCTTACATCTTCCATCCAGTGCTGCACTAAGGTTTCTGGATTCTAACAGACCCTTACATCTTCCATCCAGTGCTGCACTGAGGTTTCTGGATTCTGACAGACCCTTACATCTTCCATCCAGTGCTGCACTGAGGTTTCTGGACTCCTGACAGACCCTTACATCTTCCATCCAGTGCTGCACTGAGGTTTCTGGACTCCTGACAGACCCATACATCTTCCATCCAGTGCTGCACTGAGGTTTCTGGACTCCTGACAGACCCTTACATCTTACATCCAGTGCTGCACTGAGGTTTCTGGACTCCTGACAGACCCTTACATCTTCCATCCAGTGCTGCACTGAGGTTTCTGGATTCTGACAGACCCTTACATCTTCCATCCAGTGCTGCACTGAGGTTTCTGGACTCCTGACAGACCCTTACATCTTCCATCCAGTGCTGCACTGAGGTTTCTGGACTCCTGACAGACCCTTACATCTTCCATCCAGTGCTGCACTAAGGTTTCTGGACTCCTGACAGACCCTTACATCTTCCATCCAGTGCTGCACTAAGGTTTCTGGATTCTAACAGACCCTTACATCTTCCATCCAGTGCTGCACTGAGGTTTCTGGATTCTGACAGACCCTTACATCTTCCATCCAGTGCTGCACTGAGGTTTCTGGATTCTGACAGACCCTTACATCTTCCATCCAGTGCTGCACTGAGGTTTCTGGACTCCTGACAGACCCTTACATCTTCCATCCAGTGCTGCACTGAGGTTTCTGGACTCCTGACAGACCCATACATCTTCCATCCAGTGCTGCACTGAGGTTTCTGGACTCCTGACACACCCTTACATCTTCCATCCAGTGCTGCACTGAGGTTTCTGGACTCCTGACAGACCCTTACATCTTCCATCCAGTGCTGCACTGAGGTTTCTGGATTCTGACAGACCCTTACATCTTCCATCCAGTGCTGCACTGAGGTTTCTGGACTCCTGACAGACCATTACATCTTCCATTTAGTGCTGCACTGAGGTTTCTGGATTCTGACAGACCCTTACATCTTCCATCCAGTGCTGCACTGAGGTTTCTGGACTCCTGACAGACCCTTACATCTTCCATCCAGTGCTGCACTAAGGTTTCTGGATTCTAACAGACCCTTACATCTTCCATCCAGTGCTGCACTGAGGTTTCTGGATTCTGACAGACCCTTACATCTTCCATCCAGTGCTGCACTGAGGTTTCTGGACTCCTGACAGACCATTACATCTTCCATTTAGTGCTGGGCCGACGTTTTTGGATTCTGAGTCACAGGGGGGGAAGCCAAGGATAGTCACAGGATCTGCGGGGAAATGTTGTATATATATATAAACACAGGAAAGGGAGATAAAAAGATGTCCAAGGAATTGATTGGCCAATCACCAATCTCTAATCAGAAAGTGGGAAATGAGGGTTCCGGTGACACCAAACCAGAGAGACCGACTGAAATGTCACCACAACTGAGAGGGAAAATCCCACAAACACCTTCAGGAGAAGTCCAGGACTCTCTGAGAACATGGGGAGGGGAGGGTCTGTACAAGAGGCACAATAAGGGGACACCTGAAGAAAGACGGACTGCATGGGCGAGTCTGCAGAAGAAAGTCACTACTACACAAATGTCACAAAGTATCCAAAGCTTCCAATACACCAAACATCAGAGAGACAAGACCCGACCCTTCCGCCAAAAAAAAAAACATGTGGAGGGATGAGACCAACATGGAGCTTCCTGGCCACAACCATAAACTCTACATCTGGAGAGGAGACAACGAGGCCTGTGAGGAAAGGTCCACCATCCCTACTGTGAAACATGGAGGTGGATCTCTGATGAAAGGTCCACCATCCCTACTGTGAAACACGGAAGTGGATCGCTGATGAAAGGTCCACCATCCCTACTGTGAGACGCGGAGGTGGATCACTGATGAAAGGTCCACCATCCCTACTGTGAAACACGGAGGTGGGTCGCTAATGAAAGGTCCACCATCCCTACTGTGAAACATGGAGGTGGATCACTGATGAAAGGTCCGCCATCCCTATTGTGAAACACGGAGGTGGGTCGCTAATGAAAGGTCCACCATCCCTACTGTGAAACACGGAGGTGGGTCGCTAATGAAAGGTCCACCATCCCTACTGTGAAACACGGAGGTGGGTCGCTAATGAAAGGTCCACCATCCCTACTGTGAAACATGGAGGTGGATCACTGATGAAAGGTCCACCATCCCTACTGTGAAACATGGAGGTGGATCACTGATGAAAGGTCCGCCATCCCTATTGTGAAACATCATCATGTTCTCCGATCCTCACACCCCGGTGAATGTTCTCCGATCCTCACACATAGAACGTGAAATCAGTGATGTGGCGCGCTGGAGAATTCCGAAAATGGGTCAATGTAGTTTAATTGGCGCTAGATGCCCGCCGGCAGTCCCAGTCACCCGCCGGCGGTCCCAGTCACCTGCCGGCGGTCCCAGTCACCCGCAGGCGGTCCTGTTCACCCGCTGGCGGTCCCGTTCACCCGCTGGTGGTCCCAGTCATCCGCTGGCGGTCCCAGTCACCCATGCTGGCGGTCCCAGTCACCCATGCTGGTGGTCCCAGTCACCCATACTGGCGGTCCCAATCACCCGCAGGCGGTCCCATTCACCCGCAGGCGGTCCCATTCACCCGCAGGCGGTCCCAGTCATCCGCTGGTGGTCCCAGTCACCCATGCCGGCGGTCCCAGTCATCCGCTGGCGGTCCCGTTCACCCGCTGGCGGTCCCTGTCACCCATGCTGGTGGTCCCAGTCACCCATGCTGGAGGTCCCAGTCACCCATGCTGGCGGTCCCAGTCACCCATGCTGGCGGTCCCAGTCACCCATGCTGGCGGTCCCAGTCACCCATGCTGGCGGTCCCAGTCACCCATGCTGGCGGTCCCAGTCACCCATGCTGGCGGTCCCAGTCACCCATGCTGGCGGTCCCATTCACCCGCTGGCGGTCCCATTCATCTGCCAGGAAGCTGCGCATGCGTGGGACGGACATTCCAACATGACAATGACTCAAGCTGACGAAGGGTTAATGGGTCTGGACTGAAGGCTCACAGAACAGTGATAAGAAAACAAAATACATTTATAAGAATGTCATAAAATCAGAAAGTAAATAACGGGTCCTCATTGGTTGTCACAATTATGGTGCAGCTCTACCATAGGAGGGCTCAAATGTAGCGCCTGATTGTAAAGTTGTCTCTATGATGTGTGAGTGGTGGTCCAGAGGGACAGGACGGGTCGCTCTACGTGTTACGCACTGCAGAAAGCGCTTCCTCAGGAGCACAGACAGTTCAATGCAACCGGTCTAGGCCTAACATTGGCCGTAGTTCCAGGAATAGGGGGGTGGCCAGTCAGGGGGGTGGTCAGTCAGGAGGGTGGCCAGTTAGGGGGGTGGCCAGTCAGGAGGGTGGCCAGTTAGAAGGGTGGCCAGTCAGGAGGGTGGCCAGTTAGGGGGGTGGCCAGTCAGGAGGGTGGCCAGTTAGGGGGGTGGCCAATCAGGAGGGTGGCCAGTTAGGAGGGTGGCCAGTCAGGAGGGTGGCCAGTTAGGGGGGTGGCCAGTCAGGGGGGTGGCCAGTTAGGGGGTGGCCAGTTAGGGGGGTGGCCAGTCAGGAGGGTGGCCAGTTAGGGGGGTGGCCAGTTAGGGGGGTGGCCAATCAGGAGGGTGGCCAGCCAGGGGGGTGGCCAGTCAGGAGGGTGGCCAGTTAGGGGGGTGGCCAGTTAGGGGGTGGCCAGTTAGGGAGGTGGCCAGTCAGGAGGGTGGCCAGTTAGGGGGGTGGCCAGTCAGGAGGGTGGCCAGTTAGGGGGGTGGCCAGTTAGGGGGTGGCCAGTTAGGGAGGTGGCCAGTCAGGAGGGTGGCCAGTCAGGGGGGTGGCCAGTCAGGAGGGTGGCCAGTCAGGAGGGTGGCCAGTCAGGAGGGTGGCCAGTTAGGGGGGTGGCCAATCAGGAGGGTGGCCAGTTAGGAGGGTGGCCAGTCAGGAGGGTGGCCAGTTAGGGGGGTGGCCAGTCAGGGGGGTGGCCAGTTAGGGGGTGGCCAGTTAGGGGGGTGGCCAGTCAGGAGGGTGGCCAGTTAGGGGGGTGGCCAGTTAGGAGGGTGGCCAGTTAGGGGGGTGGCCAATCAGGAGGGTGGCCAGCCAGGGGGGTGGCCAGTCAGGAGGGTGGCCAGTTAGGGGGGTGGCCAGTTAGGGGGTGGCCAGTTAGGGAGGTGGCCAGTCAGGAGGGTGGCCAGTTAGGGGGGTGGCCAGTCAGGAGGGTGGCCAGTTAGGGGGGTGGCCAGTTAGGGGGTGGCCAGTTAGGGAGGTGGCCAGTCAGGAGGGTGGCCAGTCAGGGGGGTGGCCAGTCAGGAGGGTGGCCAGTCAGGAGGGTGGCCAGTCAGGAGGGTGGCCAGTTAGGGGGGTGGCCAGTCAGGAGGGTGGCCAGTCAGGAGGGTGGCCAGTCAGGAGGGTGGCCAGTTAGGGGGGTGGCCAGTCAGGAGGGTGGCCAGTCAGGAGGGTGGCCAGTCAGGAGGGTGGCCAGTTAGGGGGGTGGCCAGTCGGAGGGTGGCCAGTCAGGAGGGTGGCCAGTCAGGAGGGTGGCCAGTTAGGGGGGTGGCCAGTCAGGAGGGTGGCCAGTCAGGAGGGTGGCCAGTCAGGAGGGTGGCCAGTTAGGAGGGTGGCCAGTCAGGAGGGTGGCCAGTCAGGGGGTTGGCCAGTTAGGAGGGTGGCCAGTTAGGAGGGTGGCCAGTCAGGAGGGTGGCCAGTTAGGGGGGTGGCCAGTCAGGGGGGTGGCCAGTTAGGGGGTGGCCAGTTAGGGGGGTGGCCAGTCAGGAGGGTGGCCAGTTAGGGGGGTGGCCAGTTAGGAGGGTGGCCAGTTAGGGGGGTGGCCAATCAGGAGGGTGGCCAGCCAGGGGGGTGGCCAGTCAGGAGGGTGGCCAGTTAGGGGGGTGGCCAGTTAGGGGGTGGCCAGTTAGGGAGGTGGCCAGTCAGGAGGGTGGCCAGTTAGGGGGGTGGCCAGTCAGGAGGGTGGCCAGTTAGGGGGGTGGCCAGTTAGGGGGTGGCCAGTTAGGGAGGTGGCCAGTCAGGAGGGTGGCCAGTCAGGGGGGTGGCCAGACAGGAGGGTGGCCAGTCAGGAGGGTGGCCAGTCAGGAGGGTGGCCAGTTAGGGGGGTGGCCAGTCAGGAGGGTGGCCAGTCAGGAGGGTGGCCAGTCAGGAGGGTGGCCAGTTAGGGGGGTGGCCAGTCAGGAGGGTGGCCAGTCAGGAGGGTGGCCAGTCAGGAGGGTGGCCAGTTAGGGGGGTGGCCAGTCGGAGGGTGGCCAGTCAGGAGGGTGGCCAGTCAGGAGGGTGGCCAGTTAGGGGGGTGGCCAGTCAGGAGGGTGGCCAGTCAGGAGGGTGGCCAGTCAGGAGGGTGGCCAGTTAGGAGGGTGGCCAGTCAGGAGGGTGGCCAGTCAGGGGGTTGGCCAGTTAGGAGGGTGGCCAGTTAGGGGGGTGTTATCATTTGAAACAAAACAATGTTGTGATGGGTGACAGGGCAGTAAACTGCTGGTAAGTGAGAGGGGAAACGATCCTCCAGGAGCACACGGGTGGTCAGGAAAGTAGGCCGGATAGTGGACCGGACAGCATTGAGCAGGTGGGTAGTCCTGACTCACTGACCGCCAGCCTGAAAGTTTCCAGTCCAGAAGGAAGTGGAATAAGTCCTTAAAGCCCAATGCCTTCCTGTACTATGCCCCTGGTTTGTGGGGGACGCCTGTACAAATGATTCCACCCCCCTGACTGACCACCCCCCTGACTGACCACCCCCCTAACTGGCCACACCCCTATTCCTGGAACTACGGCCAATGTTAGGCCTAGACCGGCTGCATTGAACTGTCTGTGCTCCTGAGGAAGCGCTTTCTACAGTGCGTAACACGTAGAGCGACCCGTCCTGTCCCTCTGGACCACCACTCACACATCATAGAGACAACTTTACAATCAGGCGCTACATTTGAGCCCTCCTATGGTAGAGCTGCACCATAATTGTGACAACCAATGAGGACCCGTTATTTACTTTCTGATTTTATGACATTCTTATAAATGTATTTTGTTTTCTTATCACTGTTCTGTGAGCCTTCAGTCCAGACCCATTAACCCTTCGTCAGCTCCAGTACTATCGGGACGGTGGGCACTGGTTAGCGCTATTGCCCGCAGTATCGCCCTGTTTGGACATACGTTAATTGTAGGCCCTTTTCCTTTCTCATGACAATGACTCAAAACACACGGCCTCCTGTGATTGGCTACAGCAGAATAAAGTGAAGGTTCTGGGAGGGGCCGTCTGTGTCCTGACCTCATTGGACCCCTCTGGGGAGATCTCAGACATCCTGATCATGAGAGACACACCCAGAGGCCGGATTCACAAAGACTTACGTCTGGCGTATTTCCAAATATTTCAAATGTGCGCCATCGCATCTTTACGCCGATTCACAAACGCTGCCTACCCCGGCGTATCGTGGGCGCATAGTTACGCTGGACGCATTCGGCGTTCCCATGTAAAATATGCAAATGAGTGGGATACGCCGATTCACGAACGTAGATGCGCCAGGTCGCTTCATATACGCGGTTTGCGTAAGACTTGCGTCCGGCGTAAAGTTACCCCTTATACAGGAGGCGCAGGTAATGCGAAGGTACGGGCCAGGGAACGACGCCGTCTAATTTTACGTCGTTTACGTAGTACGTGACTAGGGCTGTGCGTAGGTTACATTCATTGCGGCATTGCGTGCCGACGTCACTTAGGCATTCTATCCGACGTGATCCTGAACATGCGCACTGGGGTACGTCCACAGGCGGCGCATGCGCCGTTCGTTTGGCCCATCATTTGCATGGGGTCACAGATCATTATACTAAAACACGCCCACTGCCTTGCTACTTTGAATAACGCCGGCCCATTTACGCAACGCCGCCGTAACTTAGGGAACAAGCACTTTGTGAATACTGTACTTGGCTCTCTAAGCTGCGGCGGCGTAGCGTAAAGAAGATGCGCTACACCCGCACAAAGATACGCCCGGGTACGTGAATCCGGACCGGAATCTCCAGGAAGAGGAATGAGGAGGAGGAGCTTCACCATCTGAGGAGATCCACAAAGCACCTCAAGGGGGCGGGACCGGGGTATGCAAACTTTTGATCAGGTGATTTGGGGAGTTTCTGTTGTGATATAAGAAGGTGATTGATAATAAATGTCTCCGCCGATCACCGATCATTATCATTCATATCCTCTGAGATCAGAAATTCTGCCCCGGGGTATGTAAACTTATGAGCACAACTCAAATATATTATTATTATTCAGGGTTTATATCGAGCCGACGGATTACACAGCACTGTACATTGTAAAGGGGGGCCATACAGGAGGGGGGGGCAGTGCAGGTACCATACAGGAGGGGGGGCAGTGCAGTGACCATACAGAAGGGGGAGGCAATGCAGTGACCATACAGGAGGGGGGGGGGGCAGTGCAGTGACCATACAGGAGGGGGGGGGCAGTGCAGTGACCATACAGAAGGGGGAGGCAATGCAGTGACCATACAGGAGGGGGGGCAGTGCAGTGACCATACAGGAGGGGGGGGCAGTGCAGTGACCATACAGGAGGGGGGGGGCAGTGCAGTGACCATACAGAAGGGGGAGGCAATGCAGTGACCATACAGGAGGGGGGGGGCAGTGCAGTGACCATACAGGAGGGGGGGCAGTGCAGGTACCATACAGAAGGGGGAGGCAATGCAGTGACCATACAGAAGGGGGAGGCAATGCAGTGACCATACAGGAGGGGGGGCAGTGCAGTGACCATACAGGAGGGGGGGGCAGTGCAGTGACCATACAGGAGGGGGGGGCAGTGCAGTGACCATACAGAAGGGGGAGGCAATGCAGTGACCATACAGGAGGGGGGGGGGGGCAGTGCAGTGACCATACAGGAGGGGGGGCAGTGCAGGTACCATACAGAAGGGGGAGGCAATGCAGTGACCATACAGAAGGGGGAGGCAATGCAGTGACCATACAGGAGGGGGGGCAGTGCAGTGACCATACAGGAGGGGGGGGGCAGTGCAGTGACCATACAGGAGGGGGGGGGGCAGTGCAGTGACCATACAGAAGGGGGAGGCAATGCAGTGACCATACAGGAGGGGGGGGCAGTGCAGGTACCATACAGAAGGGGGAGGCAATGCAGTGACCATACAGGAGGGGGGGCAGTGCAGGTACCATACAGAAGGGGGAGGCAATGCAGTGACCATACAGGAGGGGGGGCAGTGCAGTGACCATACAGGAGGGGGGGGCAGTGCAGTGACCATACAGGAGGGGGGGGGGCAGTGCAGTGACCATACAGAAGGGGGAGGCAATGCAGTGACCATACAGGAGGGGGGGGGCAGTGCAGTGACCATACAGGAGGGGGGCAGTGCAGGTACCATACAGAAGGGGGAGGCAATGCAGTGACCATACAGAAGGGGGAGGCAATGCAGTGACCATACAGGAGGGGGGGCAGTGCAGTGACCATACAGGAGGGGGGGGCAGTGCAGTGACCATACAGGAGGGGGGGGGGGCAGTGCAGTGACCATACAGAAGGGGGAGGCAATGCAGTGACCATACAGGAGGGGGGGGGCAGTGCAGTGACCATACAGGAGGGGGGGCAGTGCAGGTACCATACAGAAGGGGGAGGCAATGCAGTGACCATACAGAAGGGGGAGGCAATGCAGTGACCATACAGGAGGGGGGGCAGTGCAGTGACCATACAGGAGGGGGGGGGGCAGTGCAGTGACCATACAGGAGGGGGGGGCAGTGCAGTGACCATACAGAAGGGGGAGGCAATGCAGTGACCATACAGGAGGGGGGGGGGCAGTGCAGGTACCATACAGAAGGGGGAGGCAATGCAGTGACCATACAGGAGGGGGGGCAGTGCAGGTACCATACAGAAGGGGGAGGCAATGCAGTGACCATACAGGAGGGGGGGCAGTGCAGTGACCATACAGGAGGGGGGGCAGTGCAGTGACCATACAGAAGGGGGAGGCAATGCAGTGACCATACAGGAGGGGGGGCAGTGCAGGTACCATACAGAAGGGGGAGGCAATGCAGTGACCATACAGGAGGGGGGGGGGGGGCAGAAGGGGGAGTGCAGTGACCATACAGGAGGGGGGGCAGTGCAGTGACCATACAGAAGGGGGAGGCAATGCAGTGACCATACAGGAGGGGGGGGCAGTGCAGTGACCATACAGGAGGGGGGGGGCAGTGCAGGTACCATACAGAAGGGGGAGGCAATGCAGTGACCATACAGGAGGGGGGGGGGCAGTGCAGGTACCATACAGAAGGGGGAGGCAATGCAGTGACCATACAGGAGGGGGGGGGCAGTGCAGGTACCATACAGAAGGGGGAGGCAATGCAGTGACCATACAGGAGGGGGGGGCAGTGACCATACAGAAGGGGGAGGCAATGCAGTGACCATACAGGAGGGGGGGCAGTGCAGTGACCATACAGGAGGGGGGCAGTGCAGTGACCATACAGAAGGGGGAGGCAATGCAGTGACCATACAGGAGGGGGGGGGGCAGTGCAAGTACCATACAGAAGGGGGAGGCAATGCAGTGACCATACAGGAGGGGGGGCAGTGCAGTGACCATACAGGAGGGGGGGCAGTGCAGTGACCATACAGAAGGGGGAGGCAATGCAGTGACCATACAGGAGGGGGGGCAGTGCAGGTACCATACAGAAGGGGGAGGCAATGCAGTGACCATACAGGAGGGGGGGCAGTGCAGGTACCATACAGGAGGGGGGGGCAGTGCAGTGACCATACAGGAGGGGGGGCAGTGCAGGTACCATACAGAAGGGGGAGGCAATGCAGTGACCATACAGGAGGGGGGGGCAATGCAGTGACCATACAGAAGGGGGGGCAGTGCAGGTACAATACAGGAGGGGGGGGGCAGTGCCGCTGCGGGAACCGCACTATACGGGCGACCGCAACACCCCCCCCCCCCAACACCGAGAAATGCGGGACCTGTGGGCGGAGCTTATCAACATGTACAATGTCCGGTGATGTCACCTCCGTGTGTAACAGCTCTCTCCTCTCTCCTCCCACCAGTGTGAAAGGGCCGGAGCTCATCAACATGTATGTGGGCCAGAGCGAGGAGAACGTCCGAGAGGGTAAGTCCGACTACCTACCGTCTACTCCTCACCCCTCCTACTCTCCTAACCCCCTCCAACCCTCCTCACCCCTCCAACCCTCCTCACCCCTTCTACTCTCCTAACCCCCTCCAATCCTCTCCTCACCCCCCCAACTCTCCTCACCCCTCTCCTCCTCCTCACCCCTCCAACCCTCTCCTTACCCCTCCAACTCTCCTCACCCCCCCAACCCTTCTTACCCCCTCCCTACCCTCCTCACCCTCCTCACCCCCCCAACCCTTCTCACCCCCCCCTCCAACCCTCTTCTCACCCCCCCAACTCTCCTCACCCCTCTCCTCCTCTCTCTTCTACCCCTCTCCTCCTCCTCTATCTTCTACCCCTCCAACTCTCCTCACCCCTCCAACTCTCCTCACTCCTCCAACTCCCTTCTCACCCCTCCACTTCCCTCCTCACCCCTCCACTCCGTCTCCTGCTCTCTATTCTACCACTCTCCTCCTCCTCCTCCTCCTCTCACCCTTCTACCCCTCTCCTCCTCTCTCTTCTACCCCTCCAGCTCTCCTCACCCCTCCAACTCTCCTCACTCCTCCAACTCCCTTCTTACCCCTCCACTTCCCTCCTCACCCCTCCACCTCCGTCTCCTGCTCTCTATTCTACCACTCTCCTCCTCCTCTCCTTCTCCTCACCCCTCCAACTCCTCCTCTCTCTTCTACCACTCTCCTTCTCCTCCTCTCACCCTTCTACCCCTCCCCTCCTCTCACCCTCTACCCCTTCAACCCTCTCCTCACCCCTCCAACTCTCCTCACTCCTCCAACTCTCCTCACTCCTCCAACTCTCCTCACTCCTCCAACTCTCCTCACTCCTCTCACTTTCTTCACTCCTTCAACTCTCTTCACTCCTCCAACCCTCCTCACCCCTCCAACTCCCTCCTCACCCCCTCCAACTTCATCCTCACCCCCTCCAACCCTCTCCTCACCCCCCCCCCCAACTCTCCTCACCCCTCTCCTCCTCTCTTTTCTACCCCTCTCCTTCTCCTTCTCCTCCTCCTCCTCCTCCTCCCCCTCTCCTCCTCTCTCTTCTACCCCTCTTCTCCTCCTCTCTCTTCTACCCCTCTTCTCCTCCTCTCTCTTCTACCCCTCTTCTCCTCCTCTCTCTTCTACCCCTCTCCTCCTCTTCACCCCTTCAACCCCCTCCTCACCCCTCCAACTCCCTCCTCACCCCTCCAACTCCCTCCTCACCCCTCCACTTCCATCTCCTGCTCTCTCTTCTACCCCTCTCCTCCTCCTTCTCTCACCCTTCTACCCCTCCTCTCCTCTCTCTTCTACCCCTCTCCTCCTCCTCCTCCTTCTCTCACCCTTCTACCCCTCCTCTCCTCTCTCTTCTACCCCTCCTCCTCCTCCTCTCACCCTTCTACCCCCCTCCTCCTCCTCATCCTCCTCCTCCTCCTCCTCTCACCCTTCTACCCCTCTCCTAGGAGTAGATGCATTTAACACATTTCAAAAGCATGTGTCCCCACATTGAATAGCCAACAACTTGTGATATCTCAAGACATCCTGCAATATGAATTATTATTAATGTCCCATCTCATGTAATACATGAATTATGATCCTATTAGCCACCCTACACCCAAAAGGGCACAGGGTGGACTTAGACCCAGGAGTTATTAGTGCCGCTGGCACAGGAGTATCCCCCATCCCTCAAAAGTCTCTGGGTGTCACGGGTCATCCTGTTACACCCTCTCCTTCTCTCTCTCTTCTACCACTCTCCTCCTCTCTCTTCTACCACTCTCCTCTCTCTTCTACCACTCTCCTCTCTCTTCTACCACTCCTCCCTCCCCCTTCCCCTCTCTCTCTCTCTCTCTCTCTCTCTCTCTCTCTCTCTCTCTCTCTCCTACCCCTCTCCTCCTCCTCTCATCCTTTTACCCCTCTCCTCCTCTCTTCTACCCCTCTCCTCCTCCCCCTCCTCCTCTCACCTTTCTACCCCTCTCCTCCTCCTCCTCTCACCCTTCTACCCCTCTCCTCCTCTCACCTTTCTACCCCTCTCCTCCTCCTCTCACACTTCTACCCTTCTCCTCCTCCTCTCACACTTCTACCCATCTCCTCTTCTCTCTTCTACCCTTCTCCCCCTCCTTCTTCCTCCTCTCCCTCTCTCTCTCTCCCCCCCCCCTCTCTCTCTCTCTCTCTCTCTCTCTCTCCCCCCCATACAATCACCGATCCTCCTGATTGATTTTGTGGTTTCAGTATTTTCCCGCGCTCGGGCTGCTGCCCCGTGTATTATATTCTTTGATGAGTTGGACTCGTTGGCTCCCAACCGTGGAAGGAGTGGAGATTCCGGAGGCGTCATGGACCGGTGAGCTGATCATCTATATGCACTGTATGGGTCTAGCAGCGATTATTCCTGCCTAGTGTCTGTACCGTACACACCATGTTCCCAAAAGTATTGGGACGCCTCCCCCCCCCCCATTATACAGTATATACACCCCTCCCCCTGCTCTAGATATACACTATATATTCCCAAAAGTATTGCGACGCCTGTATTTGTGGGGTGCTCCATGTTCTAGGCTTTCTGATTTCTCTTGCAGGGTGGTGCTCCATGTTCTAGGCTCTCTGATTTCTCTTGCAGGGTGGTGCTCCATGTTCTAGGCTCTCTGATTTCTCTTGCAGGGTGGTGCTCCATGTTCTAGGCTCTCTGATTTCTCTTGCAGGGTGGTGCTCCATGTTCTAGGCTCTCTGATTTCTCTTGCAGGGTGGTGCTCCATGTTCTAGGCTCTCTGATTTCTCTTGCAGGGTGGTGCTCCGTGTTCTAGGCTCTCTGATTTATCTTGCAGGGTGGTGCTCTGTGTTCTAGGCTCTCTGATTTATCTTGCAGGGTGGTGCTCCATGTTCTAGGCTCTCTGATTTCTCTTGCAGGGTGGTGCTCCATGTTCTAGGCTCTCTGATTTCTCTTGCAGGGTGGTGCTCCGTGTTCTAGGCTCTCTGATTTATCTTGCAGGGTGGTGCTCCATGTTCTAGGCTCTCTGATTTCTCTTGCAGGGTGGTGCTCCGTGTTCTAGGCTCTCTGATTTATCTTGCAGGGTGGTGCTCCATGTTCTAGGCTCTCTGATTTCTCTTGCAGGGTGGTGCTCCATGTTCTAGGCTCTCTGATTTATCTTGCAGGGTGGTGCTCCATGTTCTAGGCTCTCTGATTTCTCTTGCAGGGTGGTGCTCCGTGTTCTAGGCTCTCTGATTTATCTTGCAGGGTGGTGCTCCATGTTCTAGGCTCTCTGATTTATCTTGCAGGGTGGTGCTCCATGTTCTAGGCTCTCTGATTTCTCTTGCAGGGTGGTGCTCCGTGTTCTAGGCTCTCTGATTTATCTTGCAGGGTGGTGCTCCATGTTCTAGGCTCTCTGATTTCTCTTGCAGGGTGGTGTCGCAGTTGCTGGCGGAGATGGACGGGTTGCACTCATCTAATGATGTCTTTGTGATCGGAGCCACGAATCGGCCGGATCTCTTGGACTCGGCTCTTCTACGACCGGGGAGGTGAGCGATCGTCTGATCCCAGGAGAAGTCATACTAGCACTCCTGTGCTGGATGATAAGACCGCCTCTGAGGGCGGAGCTGTTACCCCCCCCCCCTTTTTGTGTTATTCCTAGATGTTATATACAGGATATGTGTGTGTGTGTATAATCTCACAATATCTGCCGAATATAAAGTGGGGGGTGAGATATATGAAGTGGGGGAAGGGAATATTTAAGGTTCTTTATCCTTAGAGACTTCTGAGCCATCAGAGACTCTGCCTCTCATTCACTTCATTCCTTAGGTGAGGAGTTCTAGTCCTACGACTCCTCGATGAAAGGCGACGTCATGCAGTGCGCACCATTCTGAAACTCAAAGATTAGCCGGTGTCTCCTGCCGTTTCCAGTCCGTCGGTCCTTCCCGGTGCCGTTTCCAGTCCGTCGGTCCATCCCGGTGCCGTTTCCAGTCCGTCGGTCCATCCCGGTGCCGTTTCCAGTCCGTCGGTCCATCCCGGTGCCGTTTCCAGTCCGTCGGTCCATCCCGGTGCCGTTTCCAGTCCGTCGGTCCATCCCGGTGCCGTTTCCAGTCCGTCGGTCCATCCCGGTGCCGTTTCCAGTCCGTCGGTCCATCCCGGTGCCGTTTCCAGTCCGTCGGTCCATTCCGGTGCCGTTTCCAGTCCGTCGGTCCATTCCGGTGCCGTTTCCAGTCCGTCGGTCCTTCCCGGTGCCGTTTCCAGTCCGTCGGTCCTTCCCGGTGCCGTTTCCAGTCCGTCGGTCCTTCCCGGTGCCGTTTCCCTCACAGGACCAGGGATGAATGTCCCTCACAGGACCCGGGATGAATGTCCCTCACAGGACCCGGGATGGATGTCCCTCACAGGACACGGGATGAATGTCCCTCACAGGACCCGGGATGGGTGTCCCTCACAGGACACGGGATGAGTTTTCCTCACAGGACCCGGGATGGGTGTCCC
Source organism: Rana kukunoris (assembly GCA_029574335.1). Classification (NCBI taxonomy): domain Eukaryota; kingdom Metazoa; phylum Chordata; class Amphibia; order Anura; family Ranidae; genus Rana; species Rana kukunoris. The sequence goes on along the minus strand of JAJQKJ010001322.1, from coordinate 30,170 downwards.
TCACAGGACCCGGGATGGGTGTCCCTCACAGGACACGGGATGAGTGTCCCTCACAGGACCCGGGATGGGTGTCCCTCACAGGACCCGGGATGAATGTCCCTCACAGAACCCGGGATGGATGTCCCTCACAGGACCCGGATGAATGTCCCTCACAGGACACGGGATAAATGTTCCTCACAGGACACGGGATGGGTGTCCCTCACAGGACCCGGGATGGGTGTCCCTCACAGGACCGAGGATGGGTGTCCCTCACAGGACCGGGGATGGATGTCCCTCACAGGACCGGGGATGGATGTCCCTCACATATATAATATACAGATGGCTGAAGACAAATCCAGGCCTAGAAATAAATATTTTTCTTCTGTTCATGGACGGAAACAGCAGCAATTGACCTTAGGATCTTCTCCTCCTACTAGGAGATGACTAGGCAGAAAAACAGCATGTTAAGCGTTTTTTTTTCTGCCTAGCACAGGAGATGACATGGCTCCTCTGGGCTCATGTGCTCTGGGGATTTTTTTGCATTTTTTTTTTCTGATCTTTGGATCCTGAGATCTACAATCAACTGCCGACTGGGTGACAGGCTGGATCCTCGATCCTTGTAGTCCCCCAGTTCGGCCATCAAATATGTGCCGGCCTTTAGGTACGAGCTGGGCTGTCCACGACATGCCCCATTGCTCCAGGGGTGGCCGGCGAGCTAGACGCTCCAGGGCACACATATGACCGGGCTCAATGTCCGTGTCACAGTGTGCTGGGCCGACAGCCATGCCGTAACTGCGCGGACGTTGGTTCTGTCCGGGATGCCTCCAGCCGATCGTCGCAGGACGGGTAAGGAGCAGTCCCCTTGGTCTGGCAGGGTGGTGCGGCTGGGCAATCCTGGGTCTGCCGTGAGGTGGGGGTCTGTCTGCTCTCCGGGGGGGTGCTGTTGTTGCTGTGTGTGCGGGGGGGGGGGGGTCTGCCCGGGGGTTCCCAGGTGTTTGCTGCTGTGTTCTGTTTTTTGGTGTGTTCAGTGGCCTGCATTTTGTCGGCACCGGGCGCTTTTATTGGAGATCGGCAGCCATTTTCTTGTAGCCCGCATGCTCTTTATACAGTGCGGTGTGTGTCGGCGCCCATTTTGGATGGTGTGTTTTGCCTCTAGTCACTAAAATGGCAAACGGCTCCAGCACACTTCCTGAGGGACGGAACGGCACGGGTCAGCATTCTAGGAGGCGGACAGCGGCGGTACAGGCCTGTTCGGGGTGGTGAGTCCTCTTCTCTGCTGCAGCCAGGAGGGTGGCCTGTGGATCTTGCCTTGCATTCCTGGGGTGGCAAAAGGGTGGATAAGCATGGCGTCGGAAGCGGACGCATCTCCCCCAGACATGCCAGAGTTAACCCTTAGTGCCCCCGTTCCTGCGTCCTCTGTGGATGCTATGATGGCGGTCCTTGAGGTGTTTGTTGCCAGGGTGGAAGCGGCGCATTGCCAGAGGGGGGGTAAAAAGTGCCCCCCCCCCCCCCGCCTTCTTCTGGGGATGCTTCTGACACGGACTCTGGCCAAGTTTCTGCTCCCGGCCCTGGTTTCCGAGGTGTCGGAGGATGCAGGTCTAGCCCACACGGACAGTGAGGATGACTCTGATTCAGGGTCAGCACATGATAGGTCACTAGTGGGAGCTCTTATCACTGCAGTGCGGGATACTCATAAAATGGAGGATTCGGCGGAGACGTCAGAGATGTCGGTCCCTTTTGGGTTCCGCAAGCCGCTCCGCACTGCTAAAGTGTTTCTTTGTGTTCCTCATCTGGAAAGATTTTTGTACAAGGAATGGGATCGGCCGCAAAAGTTGTTTCTGTTCCAAAATACTTTGCGGTCCGTTATCCCTTTGAGGAGGACTTCCTAAAAAAGTGGACCTCTCCTTCGTCAGTCAGTGGACCCCCCCCCTGTGTCCAGGCTGAACAAAGATACCATGTTGCCTGTGGAAGGGGCTCCCGCTTTCAAGCACCGCGCAGATAGGAGAGCTGAGGCTGTGGCCCGCTCCATGTTCACAGTGGTGGGGTCGGCGGTGAGACCGGTCTTGGCCGGCTGTTTTCTTTCAGCGACCCTTGGCGGCGCACTCTCTGGTGCGTAGGTTTGTGCAGGGGGTTCGACATGTTGGCCTTCCTGTGCGGCCTCCATGGGACTTGAATTTAGTCCTCTCGGTGCTTCAGAAGCCTCCGTTTGAGAACTTTAGGAAGATCCCCTCATCGACTCTTTCCCAGAAGGTGGTTTTTCTGGTGGCGATTACATTGGTCAGATAGGTGTCTGAATTGGCGGCCTTGTCTTGCAAGGCTCCTTATTTGGTCATTCACAGGGATAAGGTGGTGCTGCGGCCGCGCAGCCGTCATTCCTTCCTAAGGTTGTTTCAGCCTTTCACATTGAGGACATTGTTTTGCATCCTTGTGTCCTCGGCCGGTGAACCCAAAAGAGTCCGTGTTGCATTCCTTGGACGTGGCTCGGGCCCTACGGGTGTACTTGTCTGCTACGGCTCCGTTTCGGAGGTCGGACTCTCTGTTTGTGTCGGTGACTGGTCCTAAGAAGGGTCTGGCAGTCTCGTCGGCCACCATTTCTAGGTGGATCAGGCAGGTCGTGCTCCAGGCCTATGCCCTAAAGGGGCGGGCACCTCCCTCTCAGGTTACGGCGCATTCGACCAGGGCGATCGGTGCCTCTTGGACTTTCCGCCATCAAGCCTCCGTGTTGCAGGTGTGTAAGGCAGCGACCTGGTCGTCAGTCCACACCTTCTCAGAGTTTTACAAGGTGGATGTGAGTGCGTCTTCAGATGCCTCCTTTGGCCGCAAGGTTTTACAGGCGGCAGTTTAAGGGATCACTAAAGGAAAACATTTTTTTAGCTAAATAGCTTCCTTTACCTTACTGCAGTACTGGTTGCATGTCCTTATTGTTCGTTTTTGCTTTAAAGTTGCTGTAATCCTGCTCTGTTCTCCACACTTCCTGCTTGTCTGTTTCCTTATAACCCCAGTGCTGGGAGATTTCTCACGATGGTCTGAGCTGTCATTACTGTGTGTCTAAAACTTCCCAGAACCAATCAGATTCATTTTAAAAACAAAACACTGCCCTGGATTTGTTTGTTTTTGTTCTGTGTGTCTCTTTCTACTTCACAGAAACATGAAGCCAGTTCAAAAGTGAAACTAACCTGCAGGCACATTATATGATTGATTTTTATCTATTTTTAATCATTTTGAAAAGGAATCAGTTAACTTTTATGTCTCTATACCCTGTAAACAGTCATTTTAGCAACATTTTTTTTTCCTTTAGTGACCCTTTAAGGTTGCACCTCCTCCGTTGAGGAACTCTGGTTTATTTGGGGTGAAGTTGGTTTGCTTTATGTTTTCCCGCCCCTCGATTTGTGACACTGCTTGGGGACGTCCCTAAGGTCAAAGGCTGCTGTGTCCGTCCATGAACGGAAAAGAAAATAGGATTTTTGTACTCACCGTAAATCCATTTCTTTGAGTTCATGGACGGACACAGCACCCACCCTTTCTTTTGTTTTGTACTGCTTGTTGACCAACTGAGGCTGCAGATGCAGAGAGAGGGGGATGTACCTTGGGGATCCGCCCCCTGGGAGGTGCTGTATTGTGTGGAGTGTTTAACACTTAACATGCTGTTTTTCTGCCTAGTCTCTCCTAGAAGGGAGGATAATACCCTGAGGTCAAGCTGCTGTGTCCGTCCATGAACTCGGAGAAATGGATTTTATGGCGAGTACAAAAATCCTATTTTTTCAGTTGTCACCAGACCGGGGATAGAGGGGACATCTTCCAATGGGGACACCTCACATTGGAGAGATCTCCTCCCACTTCCTGTGCTGTGTAGTGAAGGGAAGTCTCCCCAATGAGATTCAACTGGCAGCCTTCCTCGGCTCCACCACAGTACAATGGAAGGGTTTGTCTTCAGATTTCTATGAATGAAGATCCGTTTAGAGACCCGGGTCCCTCCAATGGAGAACCAACCATAATAAAAGGCCGATTATAATCCGCCCAATCACAGCGCAGTACACAGGTCATCGGCCATTAAACATTTTTCTGCTGCAGAGCATTCTGGGAATCTGACACGTTCATGATTTGGTGTCTTCTCTTCCAGGTTCGATCGATTGGTTTATGTCGGCATTAATGAGAGTCGGGAGTCCCAGCTGCGGGTCCTGGAAGCCGTAACACACAAGTGAGAGCCAACCCCCCCTCCCCTCCCCCCAGTCACCAGCTGTAACACACAAGTGAGAGCCAACCCCCCCCTCCCCTCCCCCCAGTCACCAGCCGTAACACACAAGTGAGAGCCAACCCCCCACTCCCCTCCCCCTAGTCACCAGCTTTAACACACAAGTGAGAGCCAGCCCCGTCCAAGACCCCCCCCCCTACCCCCAGTCACCAGCCGTAACACACAAGTGAGAGCCAGCCCCGTCCAAGACCCCCCCAGTCACCAGCTGTAACACACAAGTGAGAGCCAGCCCCGTCCAAGACCCCCCCCTCCCCCCAGTCACCAGCCGTAACACACAAGTGAGAGCCAGCCCCGTCCAAGACCCCCTCCCCTCCCCCCCCAGTCACCAGCCGTAACACACAAGTGAGAGCCAGCCCCGTCCAAGACCCCTCCCCCAGTCACCAGCTGTAACACACAAGTGAGAGCCAGCCCCGTCCAAGACCCCCCCCCTCCCCCCAGTCACCAGCCGTAACACACAAGTGAGAGCCAACCTCCCCCTCCCCTCCCCCTAGTCACCAGCCATAACACAAGTGAGAGCCAACCTCCCCCCTCCCTTCCCCCTAGTCACCAGCCGTAACACACAAGTGAGAGCCAGCCCCGTCCAAGACCCCCCCTCCCCCCAGTCACCAGCCGTTACACACAAGTGAGAGCCAACCTCCCCTCCCCCTAGTCACCAGCCATAACACAAGTGAGAGCCAACCTCCCCTCCCCCTAGTCACCAGCCATAACACACAAGTGAGAGCCAGCCCCATCCAAGACCACCCCCCTCCCCTCCCCCCAGTCACCAGCTGTAACACACAAGTGAGAGCCAGCCCCGTCCCAGACCCCTCCTCCCCCAGTCACCAGCCGTTACACACAAGTGAGAGCCAGCCCCATCCAAGACCCCCCCCCTCCCCTCCCCCCAGTCACCAGCTGTAACACACAAGTGAGAGCCAGCCCCGTCCCAGACCCCCCCCCTCCCCCCAGTCACCAGCCGTAACACACAAGATACAACACACAGATATCCAACCCCTGTGGGGCACCATAATCCTCCTAGTGGTCAGTTTTATATTCTCACCTTGGGCCGGGGTTTGGGGGTCTCATCTCCGCTTCCTCTCTTGTAGGTTCTGTTTGGACCCGGCAGTGGAATTGTCTCTCGTATTAGAATACTGTCCACCTGCCCTGACCGGAGCGGACCTCTACGCTCTGTGTGCAGACGCCATGATGGCGGCCATAAAAGAGAAGGTTCAACGCCTTCAGGAAGGTGAGTGAGGCCAATGCAGTGCGCACCAATCAAATGCTTCATGGATTTGTTTTCTCACTGCTGCCCCTTGTGGAGGTATTTAGAGTGGTAATAATCTCCAAGTTTTCATCATTACAAGTAAGGCTTTCACACTGGAAGAGGTGCGTCATCGGCGGTAAAGTGTCGCTATTTTTAGCAGTGCTTTACCGTCGTTTTTGTGGCGATATTCAGACGCTAGCGGGGCACTTTACCTCCGCTAGCGGCCGAAGAATTGTCAGAACCAATGTTAAACATCAGACAACAATAGCAGAACAAGTTCACAGCCAACGCCCTTCGGAGCGAAATCCACAGAAGAGTCCGATGGTGTGAGAGGCGTAAGGGGGGGGGTAGAATGAACATCTCCTGAACTTGTAGGAGATATTCCAGGGAGCAGAAGCCGGGCCCCATCCCATGCCGTTCCTTCAGGGCTGTGTGCCGTGGCCGAGTCTCCTGCATGGGAGTGACGTCATTGTGGCTCAACCATTCAAGCGACCGCAGCCTGCGAATTTCCGGAGGGAAGACCAGGTGAAGATGGAAGCCTCTGCAGGGGTGACGATGTGCCGCTGAAGGGCTTGGTTTCTAGGTAAGTCTTCCATTATGTGCTCATAATACACGGTGCCCTGTAATCACTAATACATCATTAACGTGTTATTTTTATACAATCGATGTGCTTGAGTGGAACTTGTCCAGCGGGGGTGGGGGGTGAGAGGAAGAAGCAGCCGCAGGTTCTAATCTGTTCATGTGCTGATAGGAGGAGAGGGCAGAGTGACAGAGAAATCATCTAATCACTGTGCTGCTTCTCCTTTCCCTGTCCAGTCACAATCTGGGGTAAGATCCAGGATGAGATTCAGAGGAACTATTGCAGCAAAAACAATCTTCCTAAAGTGGGTGTCCACCCTCCCAAACCAATAAGAAGGCCGATAATAAGACTTACCTCTAGATACCCAGATATCTCCTAAACCTGCACAGTATCGGCATGTGCCCATGTCACTGAAGGAGCGTCTCGTTTGTGTTACTGGTGGCTTCCGCGCGCATGCATGGGAGTGTCTTCATCGTAGCTCCAGCCAATCACAGCACCAGAGCCCGCAATACCCCAAAATAACTCCGGGAGACGTGTCGCTGGGCAGAGCAGTGTGCCGGGACCGCAGCGGGGGCTTTGACGTGAGCTGAGTATTTTATAATAAACTTCCACTCTGAACTCTTCAAAACTATCCAACAACAGCAAACAGCCATAGAAACTCTCCACGCCATCAACAAGGCGCTACTACAGTCAGCCGACTTAGTGGCACCAAAACGCAAAACTTGCGTCCGGAAAAAACACCGCCGGACGGTTTAATGACCAATTGTCATTGCTAAAGCAAGAGCACAGAAGAGCCGCAGCTGCTTGGAAACGAAGCCCGTCGGAGGTAAACCACACCACATATAAGGCCGCGTACACACGGCAGAGAACCTCGACGGGCAGAACACATCGTTCCGCCCGTCGAGGCTCTCTGCCGGCCGTCGAAATCGGCGACCCGCCCGTCGGGAATGGCAACCAGCCATTCATCCAGGCGGGCCGTCGAGGAAATAGAGAGCGTGCTCTCTATTTCTGCTCGACGGGCTTCCCGACGGGAAGCTCGCCGAGACCGTACACACGGCCGAGGTCCTCGCTGGAATGCACATTCCAGCGAAGTTCTCGCTGGTTTTCAGCAAGAACCTTGGCCGTGTGTACGGCGCCTAAGACAATTACCAAGAAATACCACAAAGAAAACTTTATGGCCAAAAAAAAAACATATCACAAATGCCCAAAAACCGCCCCCGTGACCTCTTCAAGCTGGTCACTCAGACTATGAACCCGGCTTGTCTAGAGGCCCCCAACTCCAACTCACAAGAATTCCGATTATTTCATTAATAAAATTGAAGAAATCCGGGTAAGTATTTAGCAAAAAAGACCCCTCATCAACCCCTCCCCAAAACTCAAACCACACCCACAGAAAACCACCACAATCGACTAATTTCGCTCTAAAACCCATTTCCATTGAGGCCACCAAAAATATCATCGGCACTCTGCGAAATAGCACAGCGCCCAATGACATCATCCCCACCAAACTGCTGAAAGAAAGTGCCGATATACTGGACCCAACGATCTCACAGCTCTTAAACCAATCATTCAAGGAGGGCACAGTGTCCACCTTGCTGAAACAAGGTACAATAAAACCAATTCTAAAAAAAAACACCCTGGACCCCAAAGATCCAAACAACCGTAGGCCCATAACATCCCTAAATGTTTTCTCCAAGATAATGGAGAAAGAAGTTGTACAACAGTTACAACTTCACTTGGACACTCATAAATTACTCGATCCATTTCAATCGGGTTTTCGTCCTGGTCACGGAACCGAAACAGCGCTCCTCAAGATATGGGATGACACCCTTGAGGCCGCAGACGAAGGAGAATCTTGTCTCCTGGTACTGTTGGACCTAAGTGCTGCGTTCGACACTGTAGACCACGGGTTACTTCTGACTCGTCTAGCTGAGGTAGCCAGAGTCGCAGAAGGTGATCTATCTTGGTTGTCCTCCTTCTTGGAAAACCGATCACAAATAGTGAAACTGGGATCTTTCACTTCTGAAAGATCCCAGAAGGGTCCCCTCTGTCGCCGGTTCTGTTCAACATTTATCTCCGCCCTCTTTTTGAAATCATCAGAACCAGAAGTTACTTTATCACTCGTATGCGGATGATACACAATTGTATTTCCGCATCTGCAACAAAAAGGATCACTCTCTTGGACTAGAGAAATGCCTTTCCTTAATAGAAAACAGGATGACAAAGAGTTATCTCAAACTTAACGGCTCGAAAACGGAACTTCTTCTGTTTAACGCCAACCGGAAAAATCAGCCCGCAAAAAGGTGGACACCTCAGCCCATTCTGGGAAAAACTATCACCCCTGGCGCCAAAGTCAAAAGTCTTGAAATCATTTTTGACTCCTATATGACAATGGACGCGCAAATAGGGTCAGTAGTCAGCGGATCTCACCATCTGCTGAGCCTACTACGCAGACTCCTCCCCTTTATCCCTAAAGAAGACATAGCAGTCGTGGTGGGAACAATTGTCAACTCCAGACTGGACTATGCAAATGCCCTTTACCTCGGACTCCCCAAGTACCAAATCTCTCGTCTGCAAATCGTTTTAAAATATGGCCGCCAGACTTGTGACTGGGAAAAAACCCTGGGAATTAATCTCACCTTCTCTGAGATCCCTTCATTGGCTCCCAGTAAAAGACAGAATCACTTTCAAGGCTCTCTTTCTAATGCATAAGTGCATTCACGGAAACGCCCCCCAATATTTATACGAAAAAATAAAAGCTCACAACCCCAATCGTATTCTGCGATCCACCAACCTTGTCCAGATACCCAAAGCCAGATACAAGGAGATCGAAGGTTTGCAGTGCAGGGACCTCGGCTGTGGAACGCTCTTCCAACCACCACTCGATTGGAGTTGGACCACTTGGCCTTCAGGAGAAGGATTAAAACCCATCTCTTCTGAGGTCAAAGGGGTTTCACTCACAGAATGGATACATCGCCCAGAGCCGATTCAGTTTGCATGTGCTGCACTATATAAGTTTTTCACTCACTCAGTATGCATTTGTCTTGCAGGTTTTGTTTTTAGTGGGTTTACAATCACTTTAATGTTGCCCAGTAATGAGCCAGTGATTTATGAAGGGGGAGACGCCTCGGCGGATGAGGGGGGAGACGCCTCGGCGGATGAGGGGGGAGACGCCTCGGCGGATGAGGGGGCAGACGCCTCGGCGGATGAAGGGGGAGACGCCTTGGCGGATGAGGTGGAGATGAAGGAGCTCCTGAAGTGGTCACAGTGAATGAGAGAGGCCTCCACCCAAAGTTACTCCCATCACACAGAGGTTATTGTGAAGGTCACAGTGGAAAGGGACAGGTCAAATTGGATGGAGGTCCCAGAAGCGGTCACAATGAATGGGAGAGAAAGAGGCCCTGGTGGATGAGGAGGAGATGGAATGGGAGGTGTCAGATGAGGAGGTCATTGTAAGGATGGTCAAATGAAAGTTCAAAGGACAGGGCATGATGAGGTCAAAGTGTAAGGAGGTCACAATGAATGGGGAGGTCAGATGAGGAGGTCACAGTGAATGGGGAGGTCATAGAAGAGGTCACAGTGAATGGGGGAGGTCATTGTGGGGAGTGCAGTCTTATTCCCCGTACACACGATCACTTTTTGTGATGAAAAAAAGAAGTCTGTCTAGGATCGGATCTTTTCTCGGATATCTTCGGGATCGGGTGACAGAAGTGGGGGTGTGATGTCTCTAGGATCGGATCTTTTCTTGGATATCTTTGGGATCAGGTGACAGAAATGGGGGTGTGATCTGTCTAGGATCGGATCTTTTCTCGGATATCTTCGGGATCGGGTGACAGAAGTGAGGGTGTGATGTCTCTAGGATCGGATCTTTTCTTGGATATCTTTGGGATCAGGTGACAGAAATGGGGGTGTGATCTCTCTCGGATCGGATCTTTTCTTTGGGATCGGGTGACAGCAGTGGGGGTGTGATCTCTCTCAGATCGGATCTTTTCTCGGATCAGATCTTTTCTTCGGGATCGGGTGACGGAAGTGGGGTCATGTTTCTTTCTCTTCTCATCTTGTAGGTTCCGAGGAACATTCTACGGATCTGGTTCTACGAATGGAACATTTGCTGCAGGCCGCTGATCGTCTTCAACCATCCGTGTCCCAGCAGGAGTTGCAGCGCTATGAGAAGATCCGGGCGCAGTTCTCGGCCTCGTCGCCCCCCAACTCATAGGAGACATTTTCTCTGCTGGACTCTGTGATTCCTAATAATTACATTGTAACCCTTAAAGAAAAACTCCATACAAAGCATTACATACAAGGATGACCTACATAGACCACACATTCCCTTTCACATGTCGGGGGAAGGGTCCAGTTTGGGATTTGGTGATGTTTTGGCTGGCAGGGGGTCCCCAAACTGCAACTCTTTGCCGGCCCCTGGGGCACGATTTCTCCCACTGACACCATTATTGGGGTGGAATTCCTCCCGACCAACAATGGGGCACAATTTCTCCTCTCATTATTTTACCCATCAGCCCCGGGTTGGATTTTACTTTTCCTGGGACATTTTCCACTCTCCCCAGCCGTAGTCTGACCCCCTAGGACAGGAAACTGGCCTTTTGTTCAGGAAGTTTGCCCCCCCCCCCCCTTTGTGGAGAGGAGGAGATCCTGACAGACCACCATTCTCAGTCAGACGCTTCGCATCAGAAACTTCTCACACCAAACCGCCATCGCTGAGAACAGATTTGTGTTCATTTCATATTTCCCCGGAGTTTTCAATAAAAAAAAAAAATCAAATATTGCAATTTCCCTTTCCTTGAATGTGGTGGCTGCATTGGCTTTCTTTTTTCAGGCGTGTTTTGCCTTAACATTCACCTGGTGGTCCCGCGTATAACACGCGTCCGGGCCCATTGTGTCTCTGTGGAGGGACTCCGAGGTTCTCACCCAGGCTGGACTTCGAACATGTCCACCTTTCTTCATCTCCAGTACCTGGGGGATTGCGATGATCATCTTCTGTAGGATATGTTCTGAGCCTGAAAACGGAAAAGCAATGCAGCCGTCACATGGAAGGACTGGTAAGGTACAGAAATGTTTGTGGATTCAGATATTCTGTATTATAATGAAATCCGATGTTAATTTATGTCTAAATATTTGTAATAAACGAATCGTTTTTTTAATAATATTTGGGGCTCGGCAACCCACAGAACCCGTCTGAGATCTTTTATTTCTGCGCTTTATGAAAATCGGCATTAATCATGTATATTATATCCAGTACTCACCTAACAATATCCAGGAACTGCCGTCCCAGAAACTGCCATCCCAGAAACTGCCATCCCAGGAACTGCCGTCCCAGAAACTGCCATCCCAGAAACTTCCATCCCAGGAACTGCCATCCCAGGAACTGTCAACCCAGGAACTGCCATCCCAGAAACTGCCATCCCAGGAACTGCCATCCCAGGAACTACCATCCCAGGAACTGTCATCCCAGGAACTGCCAACCCAGAAACTGCCGTCCCAGAAACTGCCGTCCCAGAAACTGCCATCCCAGAAACTGCCATCCCAGGAACTTCCATCCCAGGAACTGCCATCCCAGGAACTTCCATCCCAAGAACTTCCATCCCAGGAAATTCCATCCCAGGAACTTCCATCCCATATTTCTGCGCTTTATGAAAATCGGCATTAATCATGTATATTATATCCAGTACTCACCTAACAATATCCAGGAACTGCCGTCCCAGAAACTGCCATCCCAGAAACTGCCATCCCGGGAACTTCCATCCCGGGAAATTCCATCCCGGGAACTGCCATCCCGGGAACTTCCATCCCGGGAACTTCCATCCCGGGAACTTCCATCCCGGGAACTGCCATCCCGGAAACTGCCATCCCAGAAACTGCCATCCCAGGAACTGCCATCCCAGGAACTGCCAACCCAGGAACTGCCGTCCCAGGAACTGCCGTCCCAGGAACTGCCATCCCAGGAACTGCCATCCCAGGAAATTCCATCCCAGGAACTGCCATCCAAGGAACTGCCGTCCCAGGAACTTCCATCCCAGGAACTTCCATCCCAGGAAATTCCATCCCAGGAACTGCCATCCCCAGGAACTGCCATGCAAGGAACTGCCATTCAAGGAACTTCCATCCCAGGAACTTCCATCCCAGGAAATTCCATCCCAGGACCTTCCATCCCAGGAAATTCCATCCCAGGAACTGCCATTCAAGGAACTGCCATCCCGGGAACTTCCATCCCGGGAACTTCCATCCCAGGAACTGCCAACCCAGAAACTGCCATCCCAGGAACTGCCAACCCAGAAACTGCCATCCCAGGAACTGCCAACCCAGAAACTGCCATTCAACGAACTGCCGTCCCAGAAACTGCCGTCCCAGAAACTGCCATCCCAGGAACTGCCAACCCAGAAACTGCCATTCAAGGAACTGCCGTCCCAGAAACTGCCGTCCCAGAAACTGCCAACCCAGAAACTGCCATCCCAGGAACTGCCAACCCAGAAACTGCCATTCAAGGAACTTCCATCCCAGGAAATTCCATCCCAGGAAATTCCATCCCAGAACTGCCATCCCATTGTCTATGAAGTTTATTTCATTTACATTTATCCCTCAAACTCCCCGACTCTGCACAGATCTCCACCAATCATTCTTTTATGATTTTCAATCACTAAAAATAGAGAGTGCAGTAAACTCCAAGTAGGTTTCGGTGAAAAATAAACAGCACAAGTGCAGTAACACAAAGGACGTTTAGGTGCTATTAAACAGCATTCTCTACACACTGTAAATTAAGCTAAACTGACTGGCCTGCCTACTCTATCTATCTATCTGGTAGAAAATACACTGTCTCTCTATCTCTCTCTATAGGACTTCTCTGATTAACAAGCCGCAACACACTACACGAGGCCGCCCAGCAGGCGGCCTTATATAGTGTGGGGCGTGTGCTAAAGCCCTGAGCCATAATTGGCCAAAGCCACCCAGGCTTTGGCCAATTATGACTCTTCATTTTTTTGCGTGCTGTGATTGGCCAAGCATGTGGGACATACAGCATGCTTGGCCAATCATCAGCGCACAATGCCGCAGTGAATTATCGGCCATTGCGCGTCACTCGAATTGGCGCGAACGACCCGTTTTGTTCGAATTTCGTCGAATGTACGAACAGACAATGTTCGAATCGAACGCGGAGCTCATCCCTAGTCACCATCTTACCAGAGATATCTCAGAACCTCTCATAGTGGAGCCCCTCCATAGACAGGTAATCATCTTACCAGAGATACCTCAGAACCTCTCATAGTGGAGCCCCTCCATAGACGGGTCACCATCTTATCCGAGATACCTCAGAATCTCTCATAGTGGAGCCCCTCCATAGACAGGTCACCATCTTACCAGAGATACATCAGAACCTCTCATAGGGGAGCACCTCCATAGACAGGTCACCATCTTACCAGAGATACCTCAGGACCTCTCATAGTGGAGCACCCCCATAGACTGGTCATCATCTTACCAGAGATATCTCAGGACCTCTCATAGTGGAGCACCCCCATAGACGGGTCACCATCTTACCAGAGAAACCTCAGAACTTCTCATAGTGGAGCCCCTCCATAGACAGGTCACCATCTTACCAGAGATACCTCAGGACCTCTCATAGTGGAGCACCTCCATAGACAGGTCACCATCTTACCAGAGATACCTCAGAACTTCTCATAGTGGAGCCCCTCCATAGACAGGTCACCATCTTACCAGAGATACCTCAGGACCTCTCATAGTGGAGCACCTCCATAGACGGGTCACCATCTTACCAGAGATACCTCAGAACTTCTCATAGTGGAGCACCTCCATAGACAGGTAATCATCTTACCAGAGATACCTCAGAACCTCTCATAGTGGAGCACCTCCATAGACGGGTCACCATCTTATCCGAGATACCTTTAGAATCTCTCAAAGTGGAGCCCCTCCATAGACAGGTCACCATCTTACCAGAGATACATCAAAACCTCTCATAGTGGAGCCTCTCTATAGACAGGTCATCATCTTACCATAGATACCTCAGAACCACTCATAGTGGAGCCCCTCCATAGACAGGTCAGGTCACCATCTTACCAGAGATACCTCAGAACCTCTCATAGTGGAGCCCCTCCATAGATTGGTCATCTTACCAGAGACATATCAAGACCTCTCATAGTGGAGCACCTCCATAGACAGGTAATCATCTTACCAGAGATACCTCAGAACCTCTCATCGTGGAGCCCCTCCATAGACGGGTCACCATCTTATCCGAGATACCTCAGAACCTCTCATAGTGGAGCCCCTCCATAGGCAGGTCACCATCTTACCAGAGATACATCAGAACCTCTCATAGTGGAGCCTCTCTATAGACAGGTCACCATCTTACCATAGATACCTCAGGACCTCTCATAGTAGAGCCCCTCCATAGACGGGTCACCATCTTACCAGAGATACCTCAGAACCACTCATAGTGGAGCCCCTCCATAGACGGGTCACCATCTTACCAGAGATACCTCAGAACCACTCATAGTGGAGCACCCCCATAGACAGGTCAGGTGACCATCTTACCAGAGATACCTCAGAACCTCTCATAGTGGAGCCCCTCCATAGGTTGGTCATCTTACCAGAGACATATCCGGACCTTTCATAGTGGAGCCCCTCCATAGACAGGTCACCATCTTACCAGAGACCTCAGATCCTCTCATACTGGAGCACCTCCATAGACAGGTCACCATCTTACCAGAGATACCTCAGGACCTCTCATAGTGGAGCACCTCCATAGACAGGTCACCATCTTACCAGAGATACCTCAGGACCTCTCATAGTAGAGCCCTCCATAGACAGGTCACCATCTTACCAGAGATACCTCAGGACCTCTCATAGTGGAGCCCCTCCATAGACGGGTCATCATCTTACTAGAGATACCTCAGAACCTCTCATAGTGGAGCCCCTCCATAGACAGGTCACCATCTTATCCGAGATACCTCAGGACCTCTCATAGTGGAGCCCCTCCATAGACAGGTCACCATCTTACCAGAGATACCTCAGGACCTCTCATAGTGGAGCCCCTCCATAGACAGGTCACCATCTTACCAGAGATACCTCAGGACCTCTCATAGTGGAGCCCCTCCATAGACAGGTCACCATCTTACCAGAGATACCTCAGGACCTCTCATAGTGGAGCCCCTCCATAGGTTGGTCATCTTACCAGAGACATATCCGGACCTTTCATAGTGGAGCCCCTCCATAGACAGGTCACCATCTTACCAGAGACCTCAGATCCTCTCATACTGGAGCACCTCCATAGACAGGTCACCATCTTACCAGAGATACCTCAGGACCTCTCATAGTAGAGCCCTCCATAGACAGGTCACCATCTTACCAGAGATACCTCAGGACCTCTCATAGTGGAGCCCCTCCATAGACGGGTCATCATCTTACTAGAGATACCTCAGAACCTCTCATAGTGGAGCCCCTCCATAGATGGGTCACCATCTTACCAGAGATACCTCAGGACCTCTCATAGTGGAGCCCCTCCATAGACAGGTCACCATGGCTTTATTTGTAGTGCTGCTCTGATTCCATTCTGCCTCCTTTGCATTATCAGCCATGCCTTGGAAGGTGCAGCCTGGATTTCAGCAAAAGGCACCCCCGATGGCTTCATTTCTTTTTACTTTTGCTTGTGTAGATGGAATTGTGACAATACTTGGCATTGTTGTTTCACCTTTTCCTTACATTTCCTTTTTTCTTTGTCTGAATTTCTCACTTCCTGTTCCTTCTCAGTAAACTTGACAACATCATCAGAGCTGTGCTTACTGAGGAGGAACACAAAGTGAGAAATTCAGACAAATAAAAAAACATTTAGAAGTGAAATTGAAGAAACAGGAAAAAAAAAAAAAACTATGCACTGGCTTACTAAAAAAAAACAAAAACATTACAACCTCTTTAGGTTATTGTTAAAGAAATTCTACATTATTAAAATTTTTACTTTAACCACTTAAGACCCGGACCAAAATGCAGGTAAAGGACCTTGCCCCTTTTTGCGATTCGGCACTGCGTCGTTTTAACTGACAATTGCGCGGTCGTGCGACGCGGCTCCCAAACAAAATTGGCGTCCTTTTTTCCCACAAATATAGATTTCTTTTGGTGGTATTTGATCACCTCTGCGGTTTTTATTTTTTGCGCTATAAACAAAAATAGAGCCACAATTTAAAAAAAAAATTCAATATTTTTTACTTTTTGCTATAATAAATATCCCCCATAAATATATAAAAAAACTTTTTTTTTCCTCAGTTTAGGGCGATACGGATTCTTCTACATATTTTTGGTAAAAAAAAATCGCAATAAGCGTTTATCGGTTGGTTTTCGCAAAATTTATAGCGTTTACAAAATAAGGGATAGTTTTATTGCATTTTTATGAATTTTTTTTTTTTTTACTACTAATAGCGGCGATCAGCAATTTTTTTCGTGACTGCGACATTATGGCGGACACTTCGGACAATTTTGACACATTTTTGGGACAATTGTCATTTTCACAGCAAAAAATGCATTTAAATTGAACTGATTACTGTGAAAATGGCAATTGCAGTTTGGGAGTTAACCACAAGGGGGCGCTGTGAATTTTCGTGTTCCCTGTGTGTGTTTACAACTGCAGGGGGGTGTGGCTGTAGGTGTGACGTCTTCGATCGCGTCCCCCTATAACAGGGATGACGCGATCGATGCTGCGGCCACAGAGAAGCACGGGGAAGCCATGTTTACACACGGCTCTCCCCGTTCTTCAGCTCCAGGGACGGATCGCCGCACTGCAACGGCGATCGGGTCCGCGAGTCCCGCGGTCCCAGTCCTGGAGCTTCGGACCGGGTCACGGGAGCGCGCCGCGGGCACGCGCCCGTGACCCACGGCTGGGTACTAAAATCAACGTATATACAGTGCAGAAAATAAGTATTTGAACCCCCTGCTATTTTGCAAGTTCTCCCACTTGGAAATCATGGAGGGGTGTGAAATTGTCATGGTAGGTGCATGTCCACTGTGAGAGACATAATCAGAAATCACAATGTATGATGTAACTATTTATTTGTATGATACAGCTGCAAAGAAGTATTTGAACCCCTGAGAAAATCAATGTTAATATTTGGTAGAGTCGCCTTTGTTTGCGTTTCTTGTAGTTTTTCACCAGGTTTGCACACACTGGAGGAGGGATTTTGGCCCCCCACTCCTCCACACAGATCTTCTCTAGATCAGTCAGGTTTCTGGGCTGTCGCTGAGAAACACGGAGTTTGAGCTCCCTCCAAAGATTCTCTATTGGGTTTAGGTCTGGAGACCTTGATATGCTTCTTACAGAGCCACTCCTTGGTTATCCTGGCTGTGTGCTTCGGGTCATTGTCATGTTGGAAGACCCAGCCTCGACCCATCTTCAAAGCTCTAACTGAGCCCAAAATCTGGCAATACATGGCCCCGGTCATCCTCTCCTTAATACAGTGCAGTCGCCCTGTCCCATGTGCAGAAAAAACACCCCCAAAGCATGATGCTACCACCCCCATGCTTCACAGTAGGGATGGTGTTCTTGGGATGGTACTCATTATTCTTCTTCCTCCAAACACGGTTAGTGGAATTATGACCAAAAAGTTCTATTTTGGTCTCATCTGACCACATGACTTTCTCCCATGACTCCTCTGGATCATCCAAATGGTCATTGGCAAACTTAAGACGGGCCTTGACATGTGCTGGTTTAAGCAGGGGAACCTTCCGTGCCATGCATGATTTCAAACCATGACGTCTTAGTGTATTACCAACAGTAACCTTGGAAACGGTGGTCCCAGCTCTTTTCAGGTCATTGACCAGCTCCTCCCGTGTAGTCCTGGGCTGATTTCTCTCCTTTCTTAGGATCATTGAGACCCCACGAGGTGAGATTTTGTATGGAGCCCCAGTCCGAGGGAGATTGACAGTCATGTTTAGCTTCTTCCATTTTCTAATGATTGCTCCAACAGTGGACCTTTTTTCACCAAGCTGCTTGGCAATTTCCCCGTAGCCCTTTCCAGCCTTGTGGAGGTGTACAATTTTGTCTCTAGTGTCTTTGGACAGCTCTTTGGTCTTGGCCATGTTAGTAGTTGGATTCTTACTGATTGTATGGGGTGGACAGGTGTCTTTATACAGCTAATGACCTCAAACAGGTGCATCTAATTTAGGATAATAAATGGAGTGGAGGTGGACATTTTAAAGGCAGACTAACAGGTCTTTGAGGGTCAGAATTCTAGCTGATAGACAGGTGTTCAAATACTTCTTTGCAGCTGTATCATACAAATAAATAGTTAAAAATTCATAAACTGTGATTTCTGGAATAATTTTTTTTTGATTATGTCTCTCACAGTGGACATGCACCTACGATGACAATTTCAGACCCCTCCATGATTTCCAAGTGGGAGAACTTGCAAAATAGCAGGGGGTTCAAATACTTATTTTCTGCACTGTATACGTTGATGTGCCCAGCCGTGCCATTCTGCCGACGTAAATGTGCAGTAGGCGGTCCTTAAGTGGTTAAAAAACATGTAGGAAGATGATTTTTTGTTGAATAAAAACAAAATCGACTTCTACGAGTATGTCTTCTGTCACATTTTATTAAACATATAACAAAAAATAATTAAACATTTTAATAATTAACAATGAGAAATTAAAAGTTAAGGTGCCGCATCAGAGCCTGACGTATTTCGCTGCACTCTTCTTCCATATCTTGTGCTGCTGTTACTGGTACTGCCTCTTCTGGAGATGTATTCCAATCCTGGTCAAAGTCTTCTCCATGACTTTCACAAAGATTGTGAAGAGTGCAGCAAGTTAGGACCATGGATATAGTAAGTTGAATGTCACTGTCATTCCTCTTCATAAGACACCTCCACCTAACCTTAAGGCCGCGTACACACGATCGAATTTGTCCGCTGGAAATGGTCCGACAAGCCATTTCAGCAGACAAATCCGATCGTGTGTACGGGCTAGTGGACAGATTTGTCCGTTGGATATGTCCGCTGGTCAGTACACTCACCAGCGGACATATCCTCCCGCACAAGCGTCGTATGGATTCAACGCATGCGTGGAAGTTGTTTACTTCCTGGTGCGGTGACGTGGCGGCGTCACCGCCACGTCACCGCGCTGTCTGCCGGCGGGGATTTTGATCCGATGGTGTGTACACGCCATCGGACCAATATAGCCCAGCGGACATATCCGATGAAAACGGTCCGAGGACCGTTTCCATCGGATATGTCCCTCCCTGTGTACGTGGCCCAAGTCTTCCAAAAGCATTTTCCACTACAACACGTACCCTGGATGTTTTCTTGTTGTAGGTTTGCTGCTCTGTTGTTAGGTGCCCATTGTCAGGAAATGGTTTCAGAAGCCAATTTTGTAAAGGGTAGGCAGAGGCTCCGAGCACATAGTAGCCAACATTCACCCCACAAATGTTCTTAGTGCTCACCGGGTAGAGTCCTCCCTGGCCAACCCAATCCCAAAGTGTTGACAATCGGAGAACCCGAGCATCATGCAAACTGCCTGGCTTTCCTACATTCACATTCCAGAACAGTCCCTTGCCATCCACTACTGCCTGGAGGATGATGGAATGCCAGTCGGTGTGGTATTCTTGTGGTGCTATTATTGGTATGTGTGAGCCATCAATAGCACCAACACACTGTGAAAGGCCCCACCTGTTCTCAAAGTACTCAGCCATGTCTTTAAGCTTTTCCCTGTCCGGAAAATGCACAATGTCAGGAGCTAGCAATGTGCACACAGCCTTACAGAAGTCCTGCACACACCGACACACTGATGATTTGCTCACACCGAAAAGATGGCCTATACTCCTGTATTCACTGTTGGTAGCCAGCTTCCACAGAGCAATGGCAACTCTCTTCCTCACAGGCAAACTGGCTCTGAAGTTTGTATTTCTCTTTTTCATTACTGGACGTAGTTTGGCACAAAGGAATGAGAAGGTTTCCTCTGACATCCTGAAATTCTGCACCCACTGCCTGTGTGTAAATCCTGGGACGGTCACTGTAACGGAATGCACCGTGACAGACTGAGATATTCCTATGTCTAGGGTCACCTTATGTCCACTAGGGCCATAGGGTGTCACAGAATCATAATTCATATGTTACAGAAGACATTAATAAGGGACATTAATAATAATTCATGTTTGCAGGATGTCTTCAAATATCAAAAGCTGTTAGCTATTCAATCTGGGCACACATGATTTGGAAAGGTGTTAATTCAGGTCTACAAGACGAGAGTGAGTCATACCTTTGTATAATAGGCTATTGAAATATCTTAAGGTGTTGGCTATTCATGTGAAAGACATTCCGTTGAAGGTGTGGATTGCACCCACTCTCACAAGACTCTGCCATTGTGTGATAAAGCTGCCTAGATAAACTTATTCAACTAGATGTCTGTGTTATTATTCAAGGTTAATTGAACTCTATTGAAGATGCGGTGCCGACCGGTCTACATGATTGGCTTACCTGAATGCCTTTTAGAGTGTGATTGAAGCCCCCCATGGTGTGAAGGGGGGTGGAGATTGCATTGTCCTGTGATGAACTGTATTATGCTGTACTGGATATAAGCAAGCTAAGGAAACCAATAAATTCATTCATACATTTTGGAAACTAGAGAACGGAGCGCAGTCTCGTTTATTCTGGGAAATGGAATGGATCATGTCTGCCTGGTTGTTGGTGTGTCGGATAAGCTTGTCGTGGTTGGATGGAAGGTCGTAAGCGGTGGTGACCGTTACAAAGAGGAATTGTCGACTGTCTCCAATGCCTAGCAATTATAATTCTCGCCGCCAGCAAAATATAAGTAATCAATTTTACCGATTTTTTAGGCGTTTCATCAGGTAGTTTGTGAAAAAGAGCGATGTAATGGTCACCACCGTTTGCGATCTTCAATCCACCCAAGACAGCTTATACGACAATCCAGCCGACAGGACCCGATCCATAAGAATTCCCTCAGAGAGACGAGACATACGCTCTGTGCTTTCTGGTTTCAAATGTATGAACACTTTTAACCACTTCCCTACGGCCGTACGACTACTATATGCGGCCGCAGGGTGGTTCTAAATCTCCGGGCTGCCGTGTTTTCACGGCAGCCCCTTTCCTCATTCCCAGCGCGCGCTCCAGAGCACGCAGTGAGGAACTTGTGTACCGGCCGTGTCCCTTGGACACAGCCAATCACAGATCGCCGCGAACGGCCAATCAGAGTGGCCGTTTGCGATGCGATCTGATGGGCCAATGAGAGATGATCTCATATGTAAACATATGAGATCATCTCTCATTGCCGGCTCTCACAATGACAGCGTCCTGTCATAGAGAGAGCATACCGATCTGTGTTCCTAGTACATAGGGACACAGATCGGTCACCCCCCCTCCCCCCACAGTTAGAACACAATGCAGGAAACACATTAACCCCTTCCTCACCCCCTAGTGTTAACCCCTTCCCTGCCAGTCACATTTATACAGTAATTAGTGCATATTTATAGCACTGATTGCAGTATAAATGTGAATGGTGCCAAAAATGTGTCAAAAGTGTCCGATGTGTCCGCCATGATGTCGCAGTCGCAATAAAAATCGCAGATCGCCGCCATTACTAGTAAAAAAAAAAAAATAATAAAAAATAACAATTCTGTCCCTTGATTTGTAGGCACTATAACTTTTGCGCAAACCAGTCGCTTATTGCGATTTTTTTTTTTTTAACCAAAAATATGTAGAAGAATACGTATCGCCCTAAACTGAATTTTTTTTTTAAATTGGGCTATTTTTTATACCAAGAAGTAAAAAATATTGTATTTTTTTTCAAAATTGTCGTCCTTTTTTGTTTATAGCGCAAAAAATAAAAATCGCAGAGGTGACCAAATACCACCAAAAGAAAGCTCTACTTGTGGGGAAAAAAGGACGCCAATTTTGTTTGGGAGCCATATCGCACGACCGCGCAATTGTCAGTTAAAGCGACGCAGTGCCGCAAGCTGAAATTTCACCTGGTCAGGAAGGGGGTTTACATGCCCAGTAAGGAAGTGGTTAATGGTATCTTAGCTTTCTTATATACAGTACAGCAGGTTAAAGTTAATCACAGGAACAATGAACTCTCCACCCCCCTCATCACAGCATGGAGGGCTTCAATCACATTCTTTTAGATAATGACATCCAGTTGAGCTAATCACTAATCAGTATCCAGACATTTCGGCACCGGTCTATAATTAACATGACCTAATTACTACACCTGAGAAGTCACATTCCTATAGATAATGCCATTCAGTT
Organism: Rana kukunoris; assembly: GCA_029574335.1. Taxonomy (NCBI): domain Eukaryota; kingdom Metazoa; phylum Chordata; class Amphibia; order Anura; family Ranidae; genus Rana; species Rana kukunoris. Next base: position 7,851 of record JAJQKJ010001322.1, on the reverse strand, counting down.
GAGGTAATTACTAATTGTAACAAAATGCATTATCCAAACAGCCTGGCTTTGCATATAGCTTGACAAGTCCATTCCTTTACTAAACATAATTGACTTAATCAGTTACAATAGATACAACACAGTATTGGCATCACACAATAGACAATGGAATGTCTTTCAGGAGCCCTATTGGACATAAGTGCCTCGTTTCCACTGAGCAGATTGGTTCGGGTTGTTTAGAATGGAACGGTTTTGAATGGTCCGCTCTATTCTGGTGAGCGTTTCCACTGCCAGTCGGACCACCAGGGCCATACAGGTTTTAGAAAAAATGCCTCTCGTGATGTCACACTAGTGCGACGAGAAACGTGATGCAGCGTCACTCAGCGTCAACCACACAACAAAAACAACAATGGAGGTCATTCAGCAGCTCGTGTTTTCTCTGCTAGCCTTTTGGTTCTTTATAGGCAAAATAAATGCTGCATTGTATGAGAGAAGGTTGCGAGCGGCAATGAGAAACACAGCAGAAAAGAAAAGGAATCTTTTAGCTTGGATGTGTAGCCGGGAGGAGAAGTACACATTGGTGCGGCTAAGACAAAGATGGCAGCACTATAGGGTAAGCACAATTGACCGACTTACCTGACACACACACACACACACACTGACCCACCAATATGACACACACTGGCCCACACACACACACACACACACACTGACCCACCAATATGACACACACACACTAACCCCCCCCACCCCCCACACACTCACACATTGACCCACCAATATGACACACACACACACAGTGACCCACCAATATGACACACACACACACACACACACACACACACACACACACTGACACACCAATATGACACACACACTAACCCACACACACACACTGGCCCACCAATATGACACACACACTCATACACTGACCCACCAATATGACACACACACACTGACCCACACACACACTGGCCCACACACTCACACACTGACCCACCAATATGACACACACACACACAGTGACCCACCAATATGACACACACACACACACACACTGACACACCAATATGACACACACACTAACCCACACACACACACTGGCCCACCAATATGACACACACACTCACACACTGACCCACCAATATGACACACACACTGACCCACACACACACTGGCCCACTCACATACACTGACCCACCAATATGACACATACACTGACCCACACACACACTGGCCCACACACTCACACACTGACCCACCAATATGACACACACACACTGACCCACCAATATGACACACACACTGGCCCACACACACTCACACACACTGACCCACCAATATGACACACACACTGACCCACACACACACTGGCCCACTCACACACACTGACCCACCAATATGACACATACACTGACCCACACACACACTGGCCCACACACACACACAAACACTGACCCACCAATATGACACACACACACTGACCCACCAATATGACACACACACACGCCGACCTACCAACCTGACATACACATTGACTTGAATGATGTTTAATTTTTGAGATATGTTACCATTTTTTTTTTTCAGATGAATGAATGAAAACTTATATAGCGCGGCACATGCGAACTGAATCGCCTCTGGGCGCTTGTTGTTCCTGTCTCCTTTGGTATCAAAAGAGATGAGTCTTGATCTTTCTCCTGAATGGTAAGTGGTTCTCCTCCAACCGAATGCCGGTTGGTAAATCGTTCCATAGTCTGGGCCCTGGACCGCGAATCTTCTTTCTCCTTTAGATTTATATCCGGCTTTCGGTATCTGGAGGAGATTGTGATTAGTGGATCGCAGAATGCGATTGGGGTTATGGGCTTTTATTTTTTCGCATAAATAAAGGGGAGCTTCTCCTTTTGGCAAAGCAGCGCCACAGACCAGTGATTTGGGCTTTCCCTCGTGCCAATGATTGGTGGAATGTGACTGTAACGGTCACCACCGCTTACGACCTTCCATCCAACCACGACAAGCTTATCCGACACACCAACAACCAGGCAGACATGATCCATTCCATTTCCCAGAATAAACGAGACTGCACTCTGTTCTCTAGTTTCCAAAATGTATGAATGAATTTATTGGTTTCCTTAGCTTGCTTATATCCAGTACAGCATAATACAGTTAATCACAGGACAATGCAATCTCCACCCCCCTTCACACCATGGGGGGCTTCAATCACACTCTAAAAGGCATTCAGGTAAGCTAACCATGTAGACCGGTCGGCACCGCATCTTCAATAGAGTTCAATTAACCTTGAATAATAACACAGACATCTAGTTGAATAAGTTTATCTAGGCAGCTTTATCACACAATGGCAGAGTCTTGTGAGAGTGGGTGCAATCCACACCTTCAACAGAATGTCTTTCACATGAATAGCCAACACCTTAAGATATTTCAATAGCCTATTATACAAAGGTATGACTCACTCTGGTCTTGTAGACCTGAATTAACACCTTTCAAAAGCATGTGTGCCCAGATTGCATAGCTAACAGCTTTTGATATTTGAAGACATCCTGCAAACATAAATTATTATTAATGTCCCTTATTAATGTCTTCTGTAATATATGAATTATGATTCTTTGTCACCCTATGGCCCTAGTGGACATAAGGTGACCCTAGACATAGGAATATCTCAGTCTGTCACGGTGCATTCCATTACATCTCTCCCCTTTCGGTGGGAGACGGACACAGGTGGTAATCCCAAACGGGTTGACTCCGAAGTCTGTCAGTAGTTCCCGTCCTCCAATGCTGGTATCCATACTGTACCCCAAATAAATGGCTCCAAACTGAGCATTACTCACCCCGCCAACCTCTGCCTCTCTCAGAGAACACGCCTGCCGCTGGGGAGAAGGCAGGGTAGCTGGGCTCAGTCCATCATGCTGTTGGGGTCTGGGCCAACTGCCCCCCCTTCCTGGGGTATACCAGTGGAGACTGAAGTCCCATCCACTGGTGCTTGGTGAAAACCCCCCGGTGCTTGCAAAGCAAAGCCGACATCCTCCTGTCCCAGTCCTGTACCATTTTCTGGGGTGTGCCAGTGGAGACTGAAGTCCCATCCACTACCCCAGGAACCCCCTCTTCTGTTAGTGAGGAGCAGAGGCCTATGACACTCTGCTCTGTTGCCAGCTCTTCCGCTGGGTTGTTGTGAGTGGAGACCACAGTCCCATCCACTACCACAGTGTCCCCCTCTTCCATTAGTGGAGAGCAGAGGTCCGTGACCCTCTGTTCTGTTGCCAGCTCTTCCGCTGTGTTGCTGTGAGTGGAGACCGCAGTCCCATCCACTACCACAGGGTCCCCCTCTTCTGCTAGTTGGGAGCAGAGGCTTGGGGTACCCTGCTCTGTTGCCAGTGATTCAACTTGGGGTAAAAGCTTTACCACCTCAGCTTGTTGCTGGAGAGGGGGGCCAACCACCCCGGCTCCCTGGAACTCCACACCATCCGCTTCAGCTTTAGGGATGAAAATCTCCATATTTTCCACTGCCGATTCATCAGCCAGGAGTTCACAGTTGTCATCTGAACTTTCCTCATAGTCCCAGGCAATGGGAGACCCACCCTGCTGCTGAGCCGAGTCTAGCAGCTGTCTGTAGGCGACCTCCAGCTCCCATTCCCGAATGGCCAGAAATTCCAAATCTTCCTGTGACCAGTGGCCTCCCCGAGATATTTAATTTTTCCTCTCTGTGCTCCATTATGTCCTCCAAGCGCCACTCCCGATCATCCCCAAAGTCGGGATCACTGGACATCCTCCAATACAACAATCCCAGGCCATCATAGTCATAGCCTTCTGTGGGGCTGTCATCCGCTGACCACGGGCACTCTTGGGCTACATACCACCGGAAGGCTCTGTAGCTCTCATCCAGCTGCATCTCTGCCCGGATCAGCCTGCTTAACTCTGCTATCCACTCCTGCTTCGGTTGTTTCCCCCAACAACAGCATTCGTACATCATACTGCGGCCAGTACCTTGCATAGATGGAGGGCAGGACCTTTTCTTTGGTGTTGCTGCTCCAGAGCTAACGCTTCCTTCCAGAGTTGGCACCGAATCACATCCGACCATCCCAACAGGACCTCCTCTGATACTGGTCCTCTATGCTGTATCCCGCATCTCTTGTAACCTCCTTTGGAAATTCACTCTTCCATGGAGACTGGTATCTGCACCTCTCCTCTCTCTTCTTCAGCTGCTGCAAGCAATCTTCTTCGCTGTCGCAAGGTGGCAATCCACAGCCGCTATAACCCCGGTCTATAAGCTCCGGCGGAGGATTAGGACCATATTGTGCCAGTCCATGTTTAAACAGCCCGATCCAAAAAATTCTTCCTCGGGTGTGTCCTGTCTGTTACGCCGGGCCTCTTAGCTCTATTCATTTCGACAAGTTCTGCGATAATGTCCCTTTTCTTATGGTTGCTGGCCGGTCTGCCCCGGCTCTCCAGTAAGTCCATGAGGAAGAGAGCTTCATCCGTTCATACACCGTCTCCATTGTCATGTGTCCTTGTAGCCGTCCTTCTGAAGATGGAATCATCCCACTGCTGTGCCACCAATGTAACGGTCACCACCGCTTACAACTTTCCATCCAACCACGACAAGCTTATCCGACACACCAACAACCAGGCAGACATGATCCATTCCATTTCCCAGAATAAACGAGACTGCGCTCCATTCTCTAGTTTCCAAAATGTATGAATGAATGTATTGGGTTTCCTTAGCTTGCTTATATCCAGTACAGCATAATACAGTTAATCACAGGACAATGCAATCTCCACCCCCCTTCACACCATGGGGGGCTTCAATCACACTCTAAAAGGCATTCAGGTAAGCTAACCATGTAGACCGGTCGGCACCGCATCTTCAATAGGGTTCAATTAACCTTTAATAATAACACAGACATCTAGTTGAATAAGTTTATCTAGGCAGCTTTATCACACAATGGCAGAGTCTTGTGAGAGTGGGTGCAATCCACACCTTCAACGGAATGTCTTTACAGTGAATAGCCAACACCTTAAGATATTTCAATAGCCTATTATACAAAGGTATGACTCACTCTCGTCTTGTAGACCTGAATTAACACCTTTCCAAATCATGTGTGCCCAGATTGCATAGCTAACAGCTTTTGATATTTGAAGACATCCTGCAAACATGAATTATTATTAATGTCCCTTATTAATGTCTTCTGTAATACATGAATTATGATTCTTTGTCACCCTATGGCCCTAGTGGACATAAGGTGACCCTAGACATAGGAATATCTCAGTCTGTCACGGTGCATTCCGTTACACTCTTGATCAGGTTAAAAGTAAACTTAATTAGATTATGATTAATGATAAGCTTACCTATATACTCTGTAACAACTCCAAGAAATGTAATACGGTATAAGATCCATGGATTGACTCCTTAGGGAGCTCCAGGTTGACCCTCTCTCTCTTTCTTTAGATCTTTCCCTTCCTCCTTCCCCCTTTTTTTTTTCTTTCTCTCTCTTTCTTTCTTTGCTCTTTTACTTCCTCCTCTTTCTGGTTTTTATTTGATTTTACTACAGATGATCACATATGGGGCTTGCGCAGTAGTGGCCCTGGGATAATCTCAGGGGCCACTGCGGGGATTCCATGTGGATTTGGGTCTCCGCCACTCACTGTTTATGGTGGGGATCTGGACTCATGGGGAGGATTTGTTATTCAGTCCCATTGGTATTTGGATACGTATTACTAATTTTACATTTTGCTGTAATGATTAAGGACAGATATGCTCAGTGATAATACTTTTTATATTTTTGTATTGTGATATTGAATATCTGCCGACTTTGTTTTATTATTGTCTGTTCATTTCGAGACTATTTTCCTTTTTTATCCAATAAAAATATTGAAATATAAACTATCAATGCTCCTCCCCCGCTGAGACCACCACCCTGTGGAAGGGAATTGCACATACTTGCCGCTCTTACAGTAAAGAACCCTCTACAGAATTTAAGGTTAAACTTCTTTTCTTCTCATTTTAATGAGTGGCCACGTGCCTTATTATTAACCACTTGCTTACTGGGCACATAAACCCCCTTCCTGCCCAGACAAAATTTAAGCTTCCGGCACTGCGTCGCTTTTAACTGAGAATTGCGCGGTCGTGCGACGTGGCTCCCAAACAAAATTGATGTCCTTTTTTCCCCCACAAATAGAGCTTTCTTTTGGTGGTATTTGATCACCTCTGCGGTTTTTATTGTTGTGCTATAAACAAAAAAGAGCGACAATTAAAAAAAAATATACTGTATATTTTTTTTACTTGTTGCTATAATTAATATCCCTTTTTTTAAAAAAAACTATTTTTTTCTCAGTATAAGGCCGATACGTATATTTCTACGTATTTTTGTAAAAAAAAAAAATAAAAAATCGCAAAAAGCGACTGGTTTGCGCAAAAGTTTATAGCGCCTACAAAATAGGGGACAGAATTATGATTTTTTTTTTTACTAGTAATGGTGGCGATCTGTGATTTTTATTGGGACTGGCGATATTGCGGCGGACATATCGGACACTCTTTTGACACAAATTTTTGGACCATTCACATTTATATACAGCGATCAGTGCTATAAGAATGCACTAATTACTGTGTAAATGTGACTGGCGGAAGGGGAGGGTTAACACTAGGGGGTGAGGAAGGGGTTAAATGTGTATCCTGGGTGTGTTCTAACTGTGTGGGGGGAGGGGGGTGACTGGGGGAGGTGACCGATGCTGTGTCCCTATGTACAAAGGACACAGATCGGTCTCCTCTCTCCTCTGACAGCACGTGGAGCTCTGTGTTTACACCCCATCATTACACCACAGAGCTCCACGTCCCTGCTGTTTCACCGCCGATCGCATGTACCCCACGGACATCGCGGCCGCCAGGCACATGCAGCGGCTCCTCAGCGATGCGACAGGACTGTTTTTACCGCTGCGCGGCACACCAATGGCGGGCGCGGGTTCGGGTAATTCTTTTAAAAGGACGTCCAAAAACGTCCCCCCCGGCACTTGAGAGCCGCGCTGTAGACGTCTTTTGTCTATAGCACACGGATCTCAAGTGGTTAAACCTCCCTTCCGGGGAAAAGTTTCTCCCTATTGTGTGGCCTCCAGTCCGGTATTTTGTGAAATCATCTCCCCTCCCCCGTCTCTTCTACAGAGATCACAACCTTTCCTCATCACTAATATCCTCCATTCCTCCTCCAGACCCTTTATTAGCTTTGTTGTCCTACTTTGTACACTCTCCATTCCAGTACTGAGACTTGAGGGTCTGGTACCAGAACTGGATACTGAGCATACTCCAGGTGTGCGGTCCGGACCAGAGAGTCTTGTAGAGGGGAAGAAATCTCTCCTTGTCCCTGACACCCATGGTACTAGCAGTCTTCCAAGGACCCCTTTCACTTCTTACTTAACCCTCCCTAACTAATCACTCCACCAACTCAAAGGCCCACCCCAAAAAACACTCTGGGGAACCCAATACCGTTATAGTCCTCAGGGAACATTCCCCTGGGGAATCCCAACACCCATTAAGGGGCCCTTAGTCCCCAGAATGGACTGCATACTCCAGAGTGCAGGCCGGTCCCAGGAGTATTCCTAGAGGGGATAAATATCCTTCCTGAAGGCTGGAGCCCAGAAATGGTAGACTTTCCCTATCTAACTCCTCATAAGGACTTTATCCTGCAGTGGAATCCCTTTTACCTTAAAGGTTGATCAGCAGAACCTCCGTGCCAAAAACTCTTATGTGAATGCTGTTAGAAGGGGAATTCTCTCTGGGGAATCCAAAGATACCTTTATTAAGGGGTCCTCAGGGAACATTCCTCTGTGTAATCCCAAGATAACCTTTATTAGGGGTCCTCAGGGACATTC